>PVJX010021655.1:0-31583 GCA_004027295.1 Dolichotis patagonum | reverse complement strand
GGTTTCAAATTAATATTGGGTAAAGTGAAATTCTAGGTAATCAAATAGTGTCAGAAACTGAATTTGTAAGTTTTGGTGAAGGAATAAATAACAAATAACAGCATAAACTCAGAAAATGTTTAAAAAGGAATTGTCATCTTACCCTTAATAAGCTATTCTATTAAAATAAACAAAATGTTGACATATCTTTTGATTGTTATACTAGTTTCTCAGGCCCAGACCTCTCTTCTGAGTCCCAGAACTGAACAAAGTAACTTCCCAATGTCCCTGCTATCATATATCAAAATCTCTTCATATTTACTATGTGTAACACCAAATTCATAGCCAAAGCAACTGCAAACCTGTTGTTCTTGTATATATCCTGCTTCAAAAAATACTGCGCAACAGAAGGACAATGATACATCCAGAAACCTGAATATTATCCTTGAGAATTTATTTTCACTCCACTCATCCCTAATGCCGTTGGTGAATTTCATTGCTTTTTCCCAAGTCCCTGAAACTGGAAAAATTTCCTCTACCTTCAGATAAACTATCCCTATCAACACTGTATCTTACTTATCTCATGGATTGTTCAATGACTTCTTTTTCAATCTTATTTTTAATTTCCCCCTTCCCTAGAGTAATATTTTTGTAAATATAAATCATTTCATGTCACTCCTCTACTTAAAATGTTTTATTGGTTTCCAATTGCTTTATGGTAAAATCCAAACTCTTTAAATCCAAAAAATTCATGAAGTGGTCTACAAAGCAGCTCTGATGCTTTCTAGATCTCATCTGAAGCCAGTTATTTTGCCACAATCCTTTTCATGTCCCTTCCTTGAAGTCCCTATTTCAGCCATTCTGGACTCTCCATTTTCTGCCTGCCTCCTATGATCCTAGCTATTGTGTTGCCTCAGCCTGAAGCATTCTTCTTCTTATCTTCTATTCTACTTATTCATCTCATCTCCCATGAAACTTGCTTGGAGAAACTTTTCATGTTGCCCTACTCTATTTCTCTGTATTTTTCCTCCATACCCAACACCAAAATTTATAAACATATATTTGTTTAATATGTATCCCTTACTATAATATCTATTTCCCTTTATTCACTCATCCCACTAGCACCTAGGACAGTAATGGGAAATAATATGTATTCAATGCTTATTTATTGAATGAACTACTAAAGAAAGAAGAAAAGAATGGAGGAAGATAACAGGAGAGAGAGTAGGAGATATTTACAAAATAGAATTCAAGAAGTAAGAAATTTCTATTATATATCTCTTCCTCAATAGCTATGAACTGATAGGATATATCTATATTTCACAGTCCAGGAGCACCAGGGGGTACATTTAGGCGTGGTCATTTCAAATTATCCAAATTTAATAGTCTTCTCTCAGTGGCTACAACCCCTTACCAGGGTCACTTGATAGCCCCAAGTTTAAAAAAAATCATTTTTAAACTTTCCATTTAAGCTCGGTAAACACCCTCAACTTGAATGTGAAGAGTGATTTTTCAATGCAAATCTAAGTCCTGAAAATATTCATGTATACTTGGAAGATTCTATCATTCCAGGACCTACAAACTGGTCAGTGTACAATGTCAAACATTCTAAAGAACAATTGTTCTAAAGTTTGTATATGTGAGTATTTGATTTGTAAGGATATGAGGGAGGATATGACCAGCTAGGGGAGTAATTGATGGAGGGACCAATAAAATGTTGCTCCCCTTAAATTATTTAAGAAAAGAGACTTAAGGCAATTATTATGACTTATATTTTTTTCTGATGCCTTATTTAAAATGAAATCCTCAAAATTCATGGTAAAGTTAGCAGGTAAGAAGTAGTTATGAGAAAGACAGAAAATGCCAGTGTACTGTACTAAGCACTTCATTTTATTATATGACTTAGAACACTGGTGTTCTGGTTCTCATTAAGGCTTTTCTAGAATTTGGACATAATTTCTGAGATACTCTTAATCCACTTCAACTAGAACCCACAACACGAATTTAAAGCCATTACTAAATCATAATATTCATATTTATAAATTTTAGAGACAAGACCTACATTCCCCACTTGACTTCTCTGATGATTTGCAGGCCCTTTTTTTTGTTTTGTTTTGGTGTTGTTTTTTTTTTTTTTTGAGGGAGTGAGCTATGTGAGGTTAATTCATGAGGACAGACTGTACCTAAGAAACTGCTTTCTAGAGCAAAGAGGAAATTTTCAGGAATTTAGAAATCACCAAAAATTGAGATATCAGTGCCCATGGCTTCGCTTGCTGCCAACACTCTGACACAGATTCAGAAGAAACATGGTAATAGACCAGGCCTTGATCTAAAATCTGGAAGATGTACAATACAGATAAAGTTTTTATATCTAGGTTTAGAAAGGCCCAAGGAAGCCAATAAATCCTCAGATATCTCCTGAGGGACAACTAAGACAATAGAAAAAGCATAGTTGCTGTCAAGCATTTGTGGTATAATTGGGGAGGCAGACATAACTTGTCATAAAATAGTCACTAACATAGCAGCGGCATGTAAAAAGTATTGAGAGAAAAGTAAAGTGAAAAACTCTTATAGTTCAGATGATTTCAAGAATTTTTTCTTAAAATCTTCATAGAGTAGATAGGATTTGACATGGTTTCTCAGAGAAGCAAAAAGGAGCTGTCAAGAAAAATCCAGGATAACGGGCAACCCAATGCTTGCATTTCTTTATATAATTTTCCTTTTCTCAAGAAAGAAAATTGTACATTTTGCATAAACTAGCTGGTTGTTTTGCACATTAGAGACATTGTCTGTGGGCTAGGTTTTGAAATTGTATTTTCCCATTTATGTTACAGCATCTATATGGGGATGGAAAGAAAAGCATCAGCAGGCTAATTTCTATTTTTCACAGAGACTTTGCTGTTCATAATTTAAAGCAAAACTACTGAAGTATGTAAGAAAGTTCTGGAAATTAGAATAGACTTGGAGAAACTGACATTAGTGAAAAAAAAAAGTGAACTGTGGATATGATTTCTATTTAGACTGGTTTATTAAGTCCCACCATCAAAAATCAATCTGCTGACATGAGTTTGTTTCTTCCTTAGAGATTATTACTTTATTACTTAGAATTCTTATACTTAAACTTGTTTATTGGTATTTGTTCAGTAGGCGTCATCTTGTTCATTTTTTTACTGAAAAGATAAAGCAAGTTGCCTAAAGCTAAACAGTAAATCAGTAACCTATGTTAGAATTAGAATTCTCAGTCTCTTATATTTAGCTCAATATTTGACACTGGAACTATGATACTTTCCATCAACAGGCCAACAATTCTAATAATGTCCAAATGTTTCTCTCTTCTTCCTTTAGTTCTGACAGAGCTTATAAATTTTTGAGCTCTTCAATTTGATTGCATCTCAAATATAGATTAATATGGTAACAGTAATAATTATTGGATAAATGACTCTTGGCAGAACGTTTAAAGAATGCCTAATTCTCTGCGCTTATTTCAGCCATGAGACTGACAAGCAGTGAACTATGTAGAACAGAGGACATAATGGAGTATTTCAATCAATCAGTAATACTATTATTATTTCTGTCACTTACTGAAAATTTACTATTCCAGGAAACACACATATATAATCTTCACAACTAACCACAAGACTGTAAGGTAGGACTCCTATAGCTATTCAACAAACATCAATATTGTGGCTCAGAGAAGTTAGTTAACTTGCCCAAGGTCATATACCTTTCAATCTCGATTATTCAAGCCCTCCTCATTTTTGCCTACCATTTTACTATATTCTGATAACCATATATACCTTTTTGTGATGTGCTAGTCCCCTGAGCCAGCTATAATGTCACATGCCCTGTGCTTTTTCTGGAATGGTCTTCCTGATTCTCACCAAGTGAATGTGAGTCTTCCTTTAAGGTCTTGCTCAAGAATAACCTCTGAGAGATTTCTTGACCCTAGCCTAGAAAAGATTACTTTGTCCTCTTCTGGAGCTAGTACATGACCTGTTAAAGGCTGAACTTACTGTTTGTGTATGTACATGGACACCTCTTGTAGGTTGGTCACTCCTTGAAAGTAAGAACCATGCTTGAATAATCTGTGAATCATCTGCATTTAGCATGATTCCTGAAACTTATATGGTGTTTCAGAAATAGGAATACCAATGCTGTCTTGGTTAGAAATGTAAGCTGAATCTAACCAGACTTGATGGCACATGCTTGTAAACTTAGCCCATGGAGAGGCTGAAACAGAAGGATCCCAAGTTTGATCCCAATTTGAGCAATTTAGAAATGTAGTCTCAAAATAAATGGGCTGGTAATACAGTTTAGTGTAAAGGCTCTAAGTTTCAACTCCATCAATCCCAGTATCTCTCTCTCTCTCTCTCTCTGTCTCTCTGTCTCTCTGTCTCTCTGTCTCTCTCTTCCTCTCTTTCTCTTTCCTGATCTCTCTCTCTCTCTCTCTCTCTCTCTCTCTCTGTCTCAAACAGATACACACACACACACACACACACAAGCAGGGAAAAAAATAGAAGCTGAATCCAAAGTTCAAAGTGACTGAAGGTAACAGTAAAGTATGTTAGATTTTTTTGTCAGTACAATACCACTGGCATTGCAATCAGCATTCTCAAAAACTAAAAGGTTTTCCTTCAATGCTACAGAATGTTTAAATACTACAAATCAGATAGTTTCATACTGCATTTTAGTTAAAAATTAGATAAACGACACTTGCATTTGCTGTTCATTTTCCCTGTTATATTTATTAATTACCAAATATATTAGTTGGATTGAACAATTGCTTGCTCTCTTGTAGTCCATCTGTGCTTTCTTCTAGAAAATGTATTGAAGTCATAAGTGCTGGATTTATTGCCTCAGTGATTTCCATGGCACAAATCGTGATTTTGCTACAGCACTGAGCAGAAGGCAAAGCTAATGGGCGAGGCAGAAAATGCTTAATCAATATCACTCACAGCATAATTTAAAACCCTAAGCCCCCAAGCAGATTTTGAAAAGGGTTACAATCAAAGCCCCAGTCTTTAGGAATGCATTTATGGCACTATAGGGTTGAAAATCACTGTATTGCCCACAAAATTTTCAATTACTCTATAGGTCTCTTAGAGAAATGCTAAGCCTATGAATAACTCAGCTGGCTCCCAGAAGGAGACCCTGCAGGAAAGAGACAGATATTTATGATTGCCAGGAAGGCCTTTATTCCTGAAGATGTGTACTATTTAAAAAAGATGAAATAAAGAACTTATTCTATACCAGTATATGGAATTTCAGGGTTGAATATAATTTTGAAGATTATCTCTCAGCCCTGGGACTGCTGGGTCATGTTATAATCTAGGAAGGCAGAGAGGCAAACCACAATATTATGAATCAAGAGAAGAATAGATTTTGGTGAGGCAACCCACTCACCAAATACTTTGACTGTATCGGTGAAACAATGTGCTCATGAAGAGTTAGCTGGCATCCTTGAACAAGAAAGGCATTTCCACTGTAGTCATGTGCTCCATCAAAAGCCACCTGCATGTTCTGATAATAAAACAGGTGTTCACCGTAGGGTCAGAAAGGGCAAGTGTGATCAGGGGACCACTATGCATTCTGACATAAAGACATCTGCCTTACGAAACTTTATGAATTTTGAATTCTTCTGAATTCCCACAGGTCTAATTTATTAGGGAAAAGTTCTTCCTTTCTTCAAACCATTTTGCTAACATTCTCAAGCAGAAAAAAAGGGTCTAATAGTCAGTCTAAGTACCTTGAATACACTGTCAGATTAAAACAATCACAAAAGGCTGGTTAGGAAATAGGTTCAATAATCAAAGTTCTTTTAGGGAGCTACATTGAAAGTAATATGTTCTCAGTGGCAGAATAAGTATAGTCCTATTTTACAAGCTACTTTCATTCCTAAAACAAAGACTGTACCCCAAAATGTTACTTTTCATTGTCTACCTCTATGGATCAACAATAATCTTAGAATTTTAACATTTGAGTTATAGGTAAAATGCTCATAATTTTATTATCTGTATGCTCTTAATCTATATTTTAAAGTTGTCCAGAAGGAGCTAAAAACTATTCAGATATAGACATATCAGAATTACTTAGATATACCAGCTCAATAATAGAATTTTAATTTATCAAATGACTCTGTGGCTTTACCCTCTACTGCATAACTGAAATGTGTCTCAATTTCATGTCCCTTAATAAAAAATTAAGAAATCATTAAAATAAATAAGCTACTCAAAATATATTAGTTCTCCCCATAAGGAATTTGAAATATTTCCAATTATAAAATTTTAAGATTTTAATTTACAAAAGATATAAATATTTTGTTAAAATTAAGCAGTTGAAGTAAATTTAAAAATCATGTATAGTATAAATATAAAGCTAAGAAAAAATCAATTCAGTTCTCCCTTATGAAGGTCCACAAAGCCAGCCCAAAGAAGAATTGCCTTGAAAGCATTTCTTAGAAAGGACAGAATCTGGGTTCCAGTGTTTCTAAAAAACACAAAGCATGATTCCCTAAAAGCATTCCCTCTGTGCACCTATATTCCTACCGAGTCTCACTGACTTAGTTTTTAACTTTGTATTTATGTATTCTGAATGATAACAGATTTCCAGACATAATAGGAACCAACTACTCCTTGAATTATCATCAAATATTTGGCACAATTCTGTGCAAGGAATAAGAATTTCACAATTATCTACAGATATGTCAGGGTAATGAGAAGAAAATGCCCAAGACACTCCGACTGGGAAAAAGTCATTAACCATTATCAAGTTGCCTATTCTTATATTATTTCTCAGACCAGCAGAATACTACTACTGTCTTTTTAAATTCAGTCTGAGTTGCAGACCCAGATATTTAAAAATTATAAATATTGTTTGTAAATCCACTCTAAAGTTCATTCAAGTGAGAACATCTTGAACCATGAGAAAAAAAAATCCTGATAATTTAGATTACATTTTCTAACTATTACATAAGTTTTCCTTAATCAGGTAGTTTGCAAGAATGATGACCTGTTTCCCTTTTCCATTTTTATAGTTTGATATATTTGCAGTAGTTATTAAATAACAAATAAAATGAGAAATGATGAATTGCTAAATCCATAAATGATTAACTTTTTTCACAAAGAAACCTGCATCTCACACAAAATCTAACTAGGGAACATGTTTATAAATTAAGGTTCATCCTTTCCTTTATCACTCATCTCATACCATTTGGATTATTAATGAGCACTATAAATAATAGAATCTAACAATAAGGAAAACAATTAAAAATTCTTACACAGTTACAATTCTTACAAAACTCCCATATTATTTTATATTTGTACCTTTCAGACTACTGAATATCAAGCTGTGTTAAAAGGAGGTAAAATACTCTCTGAGTAGGGTATCCTAATAATACCAAAGATTGTTATGTACCTCAGGCTTCCATTTACCGCCCAAATGTGGCCTAATTCATTTTAATTTTTAATTACAGTTAATATCTATTTTGAACCTGGAGCTGAAAACAGATAGTTGCATTGCTCATGAACAGGATGGATTATTAAGAAATATTATCTCAGTTTTTCTTCATGTAGCTTTTTTAAATTAGTTTTTATCAAGACATGGTTTAAAGCGGCTTATTATAATACACATTATAATATTTCTAACAAACTAAAGACATACTACATGCTATAAAATAAAGAAAAATAATATGAGTCCTGGAAAATGACAGCTTGTAAATGTTAGGGGTAAGTGTGAATAAAAAATACTAAAATTAAGTGAGACAACATAAGTAAATTGCTGAGAAAAGCTATATATGCCTTGCCTCCAACATTAGTGCTCATATATAGTTACACACAAATATATATGTAAATATATATGTATAGTATATATGTATATATGAAACTACACACATATATGTTACATGTATACATATATGTATAGATATAGATACATAGATCTATGTATGTATAGATACATATATATGTAACCAGATATCTCCAGATTAGACAGTTCAAGCATGGTGTATCAATATAAAAATCTCCAAAAAATGGCAGAAAATCTTTCCCCCATGCCTGTCACATCCTATAGGTACCTACACTATCTAGGAAAAGTGGCATTCTACAACTATTTGTAAGACTGAGGAACTGATTTTGTTTATTCAATATTCCTAGAATAGTTACTAAGCAACACATGTATAAGAACATGGATTAATTATGAGTGGATGGAAGGAATAATGTTATTATCATATTTATATGCATGTAAATTCAGAAGAAATTCATAGTAGGAGTTCATACCTAATAATCAAACTCATCTGTAGAATTTTCATAAAGGAAATGTTGTTATATCTGAGAAGTATTGGGTTTTATGGAAATTGGCAGGAATACATATACTATCATCTCATTTAGATGAGAGATGGTCTCATTCAAATTTTGAGCTAATTTAGGCAAAGAGAGACTGAGAGATAATCCGTGAGTAATCACATTAATTAGAAGTCAGTCTGAAGGTGTTTTGTTTTGTTTTGGTTTGGTTGTTTTGTTTTGTTTTGTTTTTAAGAGACAAGATCTAGCTATGTTGCATAGGCAGGCTCCTGAATTACTATGCTCAACAATCCTCCATCCTTAGCCTCCTAAGTGTCTAGGACTACAGGAATGCTACATTGTAACATTTGGGAACCTTCAAAGAATACCTTAGATTCCTGTAGATCATGACCAAAAGCGCTGAAGAGTTTGAAAAATGTATGTGGAAGATATTTAAGGATAAAACAGAAAGAATTACCCTGAAATTTAATTATTTCATCCTCTCAGTTGGAAAACGATTATTAGGATTCAGCAAATCTGAAGTGCTGCCTTCAAGTCCTACACAAGAATGTGAACTTTTGTATTGCGTGTCTGTATAGTACTGTGGATTGAACATGGGGCTTTCTCAGGAAGCTACATCCCCAACTCTTTTTTATATATGTATGTGTATATGTATGTATGTATTTTTGAGAGCGTATCACTAAATTGCTAAATTATACAGGGCTCAAACTGTGATCTTTCTCCTTTGGCCTCCCAGAATGCTGGGATCACAAGCAGATGCCACCACCCCAAGGTAAGAATGCGAACTTCTAAGGAAGTAAGGATATCAAAGACCTTGCCCAACAGAACAAATTCTTTAGATGGGGCATGTCAGAAATGCTAAGATTGTTCCATGAAGAATGCCAGGGTTCAATTAATTAGAAAAGAGAAAGACACAGTGGGAAAGAAAGCAGGATATCATAAGCCATGAGAAAATATCAAACATAAACACCAGTGCTCAGGGAAATTACATATAAAACCTTTCTATATCTCTAAAATGCTTATCAATCACAGGCATATTCCAGTCACCTCCAAAACAGTTCCAAACACCATCATTTTTTGTTTGTTTTGTACTTGCTGATATGACTTGGTGATTTCCATTCTTACATATTTAAACAAGTATAAAATAAAAATATCAAGGGCAGTCACACACAGTGGCTCAGGCCTGGAGGTAGCCCCAGAACTCTGCCAGGTTATGGGAGGAAGGGTTGCAAACTTGAGCTCAGCCTGGACAACTTAGTGATTTAGCAAGAACTTGTCCCAAAGAAACAATTAAAATTAAAAAGGGCTAGAGAGGTAGCTCAGTGTAAAGGCCCTGGGTTTAACTCCCAGTGTTGCAAAATTAAATGCATAAACATGTAATTGAATAAATTTGTATCATTATTATAAAACCTTTAAGTAGAACATTATAACTACATTTCCCAGGAAAGAGAGGAAAAAGGAAAAAGAAGAATGATGTTTTCAAACTGATTAGCAACTGCACCTTGTTGCACAACAGTATGAAGAAACAGATTTGGAAACAGAGCACCAGGATTGCTGGAGCTTTTGAGCCATAGTCACAATTTGGGTCTCATCACTTTACCTGGCAACAGCACCAATTTAGCAGGCATCGAGCTGTGCAGAAACATTTGCATGTAAATGAACACAGTTTGGGGCATTTTGCTTTGCCTCAGTAAGAGAGAAACATCACTTTTCACTGGCACTACAAAAATAAAACAGAGGTTAACACAGAAGGGTCCATGGCACAGTCCATTACTGGAAAAGCTAATTTGGCAGGTGTGTCAAACTCCTGGAGATCATGAGCAATTATTCTAGGAGGCACTAAAGGGTTTTTAGAAAGCAGATGTAGAAAGAATTGTATGACAAAGCATAGGCATAACATTGTGAAATTTATAGGATGGAAATCATCAAATAAGCAATAACTATTTTATTTATAATATCATTTTAAAAACTATATACATCAAATATATGATTAATATATTCCATAAGAAAATAAACAGTAATTTTAAATAAAATAAATTTTATAAAATATAATTAATAATTGACAATTTAATAGAGCTAAAATAAAAATAAAGGTTTCAAACATTGTAACACAGAGCTTTGTACCACATCATTACTATAGATTTTTGGTAATTCATTTTAACCCACTACTTCTAACCTAAAGTCATAATGACCAAGATCTCACACAATTAGACTTTAACAGATTATCTCCATTACATGATACACATAAAGCCCAGTCATGCTGGTTTGAAACTTTTTCATGTTTTCCCGTTCTATCAAAGAGCCTTGCTCTCCTACTTCAGTCAAGTATTTTTTACTAAGTTTAAAAGACCATTTGAGACAATAAAAAGCATGGAGAAATACAGGTGGTAGTAGATTCTTGCATTCAAGAAGGATATGGTCCAATAAGAGTTAAGAGACAGGTACAAATAAAGATGGTGGGCATCAGAACTATAAAATATGGATACCATAAAAGTAGAAAAATACCTTGATAATTAGAGAGGTGAGTGAGCACAACCAAGAGTGAGTAGGTGGGTAAGTGAGTGAATCGGGGAAATTTGACACCACCAATTGAGGAGAAAATAAACTCTTCTTACAGGGAGCTCTTTCCTACTTGCTAAGCATGTGTCAGCACAGATTATGTTTCCTGCACAAGTTTTGAGGATGAGGACTTTGCACATCTGGAACAACTAGCACAACACCAGACCAAGACAAAGCATTCTGCTTTACTTCTTGTTGCAAAACTTAGGGGAAAAAATGTTTTATAAGGCACAAAGTACATTCATATGGGGTTGGCATCACTTTTGTTTTAATTGCAAAGATAACTGGATCTTCATTTTTTAAGACTCTACCCATTTCTTACTTATTATAGTGAGGGCACTAAGATTCAAATTTGCAAAGACAGATAATTACTAAAATCCAGGGTTTGTTTCTTTATTTTTACACTAAATATACTTTGTTGCAAGAACTATAACATTTCAAATAGAACTATTAATTTGTTTTTTCATTTTATGATTTCACTGTGGAGTTAACTATAATGTACTTTTAATTTTTTTTTTTTGGATTGGGGATCAAATGCACCACCTCAAGCTTGCAGACAGGCACTTGTGCTGCTAAGCTAAGCCTCTGTCCCCTTACAATGTACTTTTAACACAGAATACACTAGAAAGATTGTTATGGTCTTGCAATATTCTCTTTTACCTTATACTCAAACTACAGACATTTCAAAATTTTTAAATTCATATGAATTCTGAAGTATTAGCCCATACTTGTGATCTCAGAATAGATTTTAGTTGGAAACTTAGCTCTTAAGAAAATAACATAATTAAGTATTAAGGCTAGAATTTTTAAATTTTTAAAAGATTTTAAAATTAGGTTTCTTTAAAGTTTAAAGATAGATTACATAAACTTATACTTTAATTAATTCTTGAAAATGGTTTCTAAATAATTTACTAGACTCAAGAATAATTCACATTAATGATCCAATGGTCTGTTGTGCTCATACCAATTAACCATTAGAATGCTAAAGTGTTGCAGGAGATAGACTGCTCTTCAAATAAATAGATCACTTTCAAAGCAAAATATATTATCTCTATGAAAGAGTCTGTAAAGCAAATATTGAATCACTTCTCAGCAATATTGATTCTTGCCAATTAATTTGGAAAATAACATTACCTTCAAAAAAATAGCTGTTATTTTGCACCCACAAACAATAAATGATAGTTAATACAATCAACCAATCAGAGCTCGATAGATAGATAGATAGATAGATATGTAGGTAGGTAAGTAGGTGGGTAGATAGAAATATTCTACTTTTTATACACTGATACAGTATCCTTTTTTTTTCCTACATACCTCATCTATCACTTTGTTTACTCTGTGGCATTATTGCCTCTCACAGTACTATGATTTTGCTAAAGAAAAGAAACTATGTCTCATTTATGTTTGTTCTTCATTTCTCCAGTCTTGCTGTCCCCTAGCACCTAATCAGAAAGATTTTACATATAGAAAGAAATCAAGACAAGTATAGTTTAATATGAAACCAAACGAACTGCAGATTGAAGTTTCTTTTGGTATATTTGTTAAAAAGAAAAGTTAGCACAATCTAATTGGAAAAATGTCTTCCAAGTCAATACAAAAATTTAACTTTATAATTCCCAAAGTCTTCTTGAATAGTTTTACATATATGTCTAAGAGTATTTTAAAGTTCTTGTCCCACCCCCATATATTTGGACAAAGAGATAATATTTGTAAGGTTTAATGATTACTTTTACTTAACTACAAATTAGAAACTTTAAAAAGCTATTCATTCCTTTTGCAATAATAAGCACTTATATCTGACTGGATAAAATGTCACTAATAATTATTTAATTTATATTAAAAGGTACATTTTATTGATGTTGATACAGATACTAGAAAATTACTATTAAGGCAAATGTCATTACTGTTATGGCAAATGTCACTGCTGTCCCTACAGTGCTTACTTAGCAGAATCAAAATTTTACTGAGAGGAATTTCTTAAGCAATATGTCAGCTACCACCTCTCATCATTACAAGAGTAGGCAATGATTTCTCAGTTCAGACTCTTCATAACAATGATTTTCAGAGAGCAAGCGTTAATATCCCTGTATCTCCGTAATTCACACCCTGAGAACAATTACCTCACTTGGAAAACAGTGACCAACAGGCCTAAAGGAAACTGTAAGTAATTAGATAAGACTTTATCAGATAAAAACACAGTGAAAGAGACTACTCTCAGGTAGAATATGGATTCTGTGGACACTTTAAATACAGCCTTCTAACAAAAGGTCTGAGGAAGCAGTAGGCTTAATAACTTTTAACTCTTCTGCCCTTCCTAAAACCACTCTAACTAGCTGGTTGAACATCTGTAGTCACTTTTTATTTTCTTCACTAAATTATTTTATTGTCCAAACTGGAACAGTAAACAGAATAAAGGGTCGTAATGTTGAATGAACACTTTAGCCACAGGAAAGAGCACATTAATAGAACAAGGTAAAAATGTAGGGGGAAAGACAGAGGGATGGAATATGGAGGGGAAAAGCAGAAATACAGAGAGAGGAAAAGATTTATGTTAAAAGGGAGGAGAATACAAAGGGCATAAAGTCGTCTGGTAGTAAGAGACGAGTGTGCTGTGTTTATTGTGACTTGGTGACAGATGGGATCTACATGGATTGGATCTGAGCCTCATAGTGTTTATTGGTTTAAAGCCAGCTGGTAGCCTCTCCTTCACTACCCATCTACCAGTCACTTTTGATACAAGGATACATCCTCTCAACAGAATCCAAAAGTGATTGCTTAATTCACAGTAGTTGTCCAAATCTCTGCACCAAGTGATTTCCCTGATGTGAAAAATACTTAAGCATATTTTAATATTAAAATATTTTAGATAATTTATTTAAAATATGAGTAGATTTCAACATATTCCAATTCTTTTGTTACCTAATGGAACTATCACAAAAATATAATCTGCCATGTTTCCAAACAATCAAAAATAATTTGAAAGGAATAAATAACCCCTCTCTCTGGCAAGAACCAAAATATGAAGCATGATCAGAAAATATGGTGCATGTTAATTACAGTAAAATACATTAATCCCCCTCAATATACTCTTCTTCATTTTAAACACACTTATTTTTTGGTACTTGGCACTTTCTGAAGCAGTTCGAGAAGTCCTTCATCAGGCTTTTTGTTGTATTCCTGTGTCTGCATTGATATCCTGAATCCATTCAGAACACTTTTCTAATCAGAATCATTTTGGTTTTGGAAAAAAGCCAGAAGTGAAGATAGTGCCAGATCTTGTGAACAGGTGGATGAGTACATACTGAAATGGTTTTTACAAGCTCACCTTTCCAATGGATGGCATTCAGTAGCAGCACTCATTGTATTGTTTAACACACCTTATAGAAAAGAAGACTTTCATAAAGTAGTAAGAAAGAGATAAGTGTATTCAAGTTAAGGGAAATATTTTGAAATATTAATTACCATTAAATTTAAACATTCATTATATATACTTCTTACATAGTGCTTGATATGGGGTATCATGTAGTGTATTATTATTTGAGAAATCCACATAAATATGAGCAATTACTCAGGAAAATTATTTGATAAACTGGATTATACTTTCTGCTTCCAAAACTAAGCACTACACACTAGATCCACTGAAATACTTGTATAAACAAATTATCTCAAAAGAGAAGATAGATACACTTGCTCAATTTTTAATTGAAGGACAAATAAATGTGGGTAAAAGGTAGAGATGGAATGAAAGGCAGAGAAGAGTATGTAAATCACAAGCAAGATGGAGAAGAAAATTAAGAACACTTAAAAGAGTAAAATGTTTCCTTTACTTGGGGCTCTAATCTCAACTGAATTAAGAAGGGAATTTAGTGTAATGTGTTCAAACAGAAATAACATTTTATGCATTCATCAAAAAAGAATGTTTTCATTCCAGACAATACAACACACACTAGTAATTAGGATATCATATTGGTCCATTTTCTGTTGCCAGTAATGCAATACCATAGACTAGATGAAACAAAGAAAGGTTTATTTAGGCACAGAGCTCTCAAGGTGCACAACTGCAAAGCGTTATCTGTTAATCACTTTCCTGCTGCCAAATACCAAGGAGGTGCAGGCCTTACAGGGTGTGAGATAGAAAGTGTCTGTGTGTGTGTGTGTGTGTGTGTGTGTGTACGCATGCACGCATACTGTTCTTTCTTCTGTTTTATAAAACTACCAAGATTTAATCCTGGGACTATCATTCTAGTCACCTTATCCACTAAGCTAATTACTTCCCAAAAAAGCCCCACTTCTGAACACCGTGGTCAGACTGGGTTGATGCCCTGTTAATACCGCACAATGGAAACTAAATTTCAACACACAAATCTTTGGAGGATATATAAACAATCCCTAAACTATAGCAGATACTAAGCCAAGATCAGTGCTGAAGACTCCTCAAAGCCTTTTTGGGACAAATTTATTCTCTCATTGAAAAAAATGGAATGATCTTTAGACTTTGACGTCTCATTATATATGACTATCTGTTGTCTGTGACATGTGTTTCCCGTCCACTCACCATGATCATGCTTGTTTTTTCCCCTCACACCTTTAGATTTTATATTCTCTTTATTAGCAAAGGAGTCCTTTTCTCACTTCTATTACTTGTTCCTTCAAAATAGCATTATCTTTTGACGCTTTTTAGACTGTACAGAAGCCATAGATTTTTTTTTCCCCTGGGAGTTCCCTAAGGTCTAAATGTTAGATACACGGACAAAATTCTGCTTGTTTTCTTGAAATAGCATTTTATTTCAAGGAATCTTTATGATGAAATAAATACTAAGAAGTTATGAGTAATAACAAACAGATTAACTTGAAAATTCTCTAGTGCAGTGTTTCCCAAGATGTGATGTATGGATTAACAGCACCCACATAGAAATTTGTAAGAAATGCAATCAATCATAACAGATTTAAACAAAATCAGTCAATACAGAGTAGCAATCTAACAAACCAGATTAAATAAGATCAGTCATAATAAGACAGTATAAGTTATAAAGGGTTTCAGATTAAGTTGATAGGAAATTAGGGATGATTACCATAATATGTTCTCTTATTTTTGGGATAGCTGACCATGTCTTCAAGTCTAGTGTAAGTAGACAAACTGGAACAGCACATAATCCATCCAAGCAGAGTGGTGAGAATAATGTAAATTTTAAATCTTGTTACCCCATTAGCAATATCCTCTGCCTCCCTTTTCTAGACAATTCCTCCCCTTTCACTCCCATGGGGTGCACTGCTTGTGTTGGGTTAGCAAATTCAATACCCTACACCAGACCTAATGAATCAGAAACTTGGGCCAGTGGGACAGATAGTTAAGGAAGGAGGAGTTTTTTTCCATACACTAGTTTAGAATCACTGATCTGTTGCATCGTAGTACCATAAGTAACCAAATAATCGTTTTCATTGTTCAAAAACAATGTTTCCTTCAGTTAAGGAAAGAAATTTCCTCATTCTTCCAGTGAAGAATCTTTTACTCTTTTTTTATATCATTTACACTACTGTTCATGTGAAGGTTCTACATAAGTATCAAGGAGCTTCGCCACAGTCTATAAAACGGTTACATAGTCATATAGTAAGAGAGCTTACTCTATGAGAATGAGGGACATTCACAGAATAACATGGGGATGCCAGAGCTACAGATGTTACCATAGAGATTGATCAGGTCAGCACGTCACAGCCTCCAAATCTTGCCCCAAAGTTGTCTGTCTTTTTATAACTGACTTTTCTCATGTCATTTTTTCCCAGATACCTTTATCAATGAATGTGTCAACCTTTCTGGCATACGACCAGCCCACAATAAGTTACTGTGGGGTGCATCATGAACTTCTCTCTCATAAATCCTTTGAAACGAATGCACAGGAAGATACGATGGAAACACATCTAGAGACTGAGCTGGACCTGAGCACAATCACAACAGCTGGCCGAATCAGTGACCATAAACAGCAGCTGGCCTAACAGAGCTAATCGGTAGCCAATGTTTGCTACTACACTTTGTAACCTCAAGGACAGAATGAGGAAGATTTGTTCATTGTGACTCTAAAAGCAAAACAAAAATCCCCTGTTCAAATAAACAAAAATCCAAGATTGATTCATGAAATAAAGAAGACATGAATTGTTTCAAGTCTACACTTTGTAATTAGCTAAGTTGTGCAGTATTTTTTGACTTAAATAGAGTATGACCCTGAAAAAAAACCGTTTTTTCAAAACTCATCCTACCTATGTGTAAAAACTGTACAGAGCTAATGTATTTTTCATATTGTAAAGTTTCAATTCTAGAAACAACTGGTATGTACAGTACCATAATTTAATTACATTTTACTTTACAAACTTTACGCATTTCAGTTTCTAAAATTTTAAATTAACAAAAGTTAATTCTTGTGTTATTCAGAGTTACTCAGTTTTGTAGGGACTGTTTTGTTACTGCTTTTGTGCCCAGAAATCTTGACTCTAAAATTCTGTGCTGTGGGAAACATGCACGCTTTTTATCATGCTTACTGCGTAGAATTTTATCTACTTGTTCCAGAAATAATACATTAACCAAAAAGGATTTAATTGTTCAGACTTGTAAGAGGTTCTTCAATTACATAGACAGGTTTTTCTTATAAATGAAAAAAAATCAAAGATTTTTTTTAACAGTTCTTCTCAGACTTAACTGTTGCCTTGAATTACAGCCTAGTTTCTAAGCAGTGAAATGTAATGATAAAGAGGGATATTTTAACAACGTATTTCCGAATGAATGACTCATTATTTCATTCTTTTGAGTAACCCTTGTTAAGGGTGGGGGGAAGCATGGACAAAACATCGCTGGAAACAAAGGCTGTAACCACAGCAACAGACTTTGATACACTTAAAAGGTGCAGCTGCGGGTGACAAAGAAAAACTTTTGTTACATCTCATTATTTTCAGGCCAAGGTGGGCGGAGAGAGCATAATAATTGTACAGTAGCAGTTCGTTTTCTAATTAACCTGAAGTGGTTTACCTAAAAATAACCATCAGTCAGTGTGAAATGTGCCTGGTTCTTAAGACAACTTTTCATTTAGAACTGTGAGACTTTATTTTGGGACTATCTCAGAGAAAAAAGGTATGAAATTTTTCTTATTGTGTGCTATGTCAATTCTCTCCTGAGGGAGAACTTTAAATATCTACAGCTCATTCGATATAGATATGAGCCAGGGTGGAGAATTTCATCACTCCAGGAGACTGTAAACATCTTTAATATGCTCTGCATTTTTTATAAAGCCATCCACAATGGAATCAATCTCCAAATTATCTGAAAAGTAATTCAGGCTAATTAGACCCCAGTCCAGATCAAACATTGATTATGTGATTGTATATAAAGGTAATCAAATTCAATTAAGAAAACCTGATTTTTTTACCAATTTGTTTCTGTTGTTTTCCTGATATAGGTTATCATTTCAAAATCTTGTTATTTTTATCTATGATAATCACACATTCCTTTCGGTTCTTGAGGACTTTTTAAATATAAAAATGCAAGTTTTGACTACTGTTGCACTAGAACAAATGTTTTCATGTTGTCATTTTATATTCATAGCATCAAAAATAGAACGAGCCTATGTCAATCTAACCGAGGTAAAATACAATCAAAATGATAATGAAAAAAATTAGTGAAAAACAATGTCAATTTCTTTGTCTCTTCCAAAGAAATTATATCTACAAATATCTAGTTTTATACCAGTTTATCACAGCAAATTGAAGATCAACTCCAAGAAACATGGGAGTAAAAACTGTAGAGGAATTTTTTGTTGAAAATATACACTCAGGAAAAATAAGGATGCAAAACACTGGAAGAAGCAAACTAGTAACACTAAACCAAGGACTTGTATCAATACATAGCATCCCACATTTTGTAACATATTACGCATAAATTATTTACTATTCAAAAATTTTTGTCATTTTAAATCTAATTTTAATCTTTATTTTTGCAATTTCTATATTGTATTATTAAGTATTCTTAATCCCTTAAACTGAAGCTTGGCTTTGCACAAAATTTATAAAGAGTTATACATCTATTCATCTTGGATCTGAAATCTAATACAAAATTTTATTTATTATGTAAATTAAATTGTCATTTGCAATTTGTCTTCCTTAGAAGCTATCCTTGCAAAGATTCCAAAGGAGAAATTCATTTGTGTAATTTACTATAAGCCAACTTCTAGACACTTTCAAATTGAGAAATGATTTTTACAGATTTTAAAGTTCCAAAGAAGCTTACAACCACACGTCCCCTTGATTTCCTTAAGCAATGTGGTTTTTTTGGGTTTTTTTTTTGTTTTGGGGGGTTTTTTTTGTGGTACTGGGGATCTAACTCACACCCTCACACCTGTCAGGCAGACACTTGTGCTGCTGAGCTAAATCCTTGGCCTTCTTTTTTTTTTTTTTTTTAAGACAGAATCTTGCTATGTAGTTCAAGCTGGCTTCAATTTCTAGGCAATGCTCCTGCCTCAGCTTTCCAAGTGCTGAGATTACAGATGTGAGACACCATGCCTGACTGCAAAGCACTTCCTCACGTATTTTACGTTCATGTAAAGTAAGCAACTATATACAGAAGCAATTACCTTGGAACTGTAGCTCTGAACATCTGAGTTACTAAGCTACAGTCAAGCAAATAACATGGAAGAAATTGACATATTTGAAATTAGACAAAAGGATCTTTACAAGAAAATAAATAAATAAATGATTCTGTATTATTTGCTTAATTTTTGTTCTGCCACAATGGAGGCAAGAAGCAGGGGAGAGTGGTGGTGTCGAAAACCTAAATAATTGGTTTCTGAGATCTTTACTGCACATTTGCAATTTATATTAGTTTGTGTCTAGAATTTTTATTTCTAACCTATCTTTCCAGCATTCTACAATCTCTCCTTTCTTCCCTCTACCCTCAACCCAGTCTAAATTTCCCTTCCTGGGTATTGCTCACCTAAACCACTAAAAAACTATTATCTGTTTTTGGAGTTGAAAAATGGAGCATTTGACCCAGGTTGATTGCAATAACAGCAGCGGCTGTGACAAACAATAAAGTTATGCAGTGTTTTGAGGCTTACAAACCACACAAATTATGTCATTTTGTCTTCATAACAGCCCTATGAAGATACATTAAACTCAAAGAAGCTGAGCCTTCACTCAAGAACACAGAGCTAGTTACTGGCACAGTTAAACCAATCTGAAAATTCAGAGGTTATTAGTGTTCTCATTATACTAAAAGCTTTCTCTGTCAGATTCCAGCCAGAGACCTTGCAAAGAGAATGGATGAAATAAAACTTAAAAAGTTTGACATGCCATCTAGTAATCTCTGATTTTACTCAGTTCCCTCTGTCAGTATATCAGCTATTTATATGCACTATTTTGGGCTCCCACATTACAATTATTTGTTTAAAAGTACAGTCAGTCATGTATTTCTTAATAAGCAAGATTATCTATACATGTGCAAAACAGTTATCACCAACATGTGACTGTAGATATAGACCAAGGTGCAGAGAAAAATTCAAGAAGCACAAAGAAAGAAACCAAAGATTCTAAATTAAGAGTGTGTATGGGTAGTTGTAAAAAAGACCCGTAAGTCAAGGGTAAATACATGTTTAACTGAACATACATTCGATTATCGTTGATGGCGAAGACATCTTTTTTTTTTCTTTTTTTGCTTTTGGCAAGAACCATGAATATCTTATAATAACTTTTCTCTATTTTACTTCTAAGAAAAATGAATTATAACCAATTCAAACTGATGAAAGTTCTCTTAAATCTAAAAACCATAAAACTATATAGAGTTTTAATATAAATTATATTTAAGAAGAAAAAAAACAACTTGTCCAAACTCAACACTCAAAATAAATGACATAACACAATTTAACTCAGATCTGTCTTACTCCATAAGCTTCATAGAAATAGCAAAATATTTTTGGAAAAAAATACTTTCTAAAATAAAACCACAGTTTACAAGAATAAAAATATATTTGATTTTGACTACTCCTGATTGGAAAATATATCACCTTTCAAATTTAAGATGCAAAATAAGTTTTGAAAAGCCAAGATTATAAAAACATGTCTGATTGTGATCTGTCACTAAGGCTATCTGCCGTGGACAAGTACCCAGAATCAGTACTTCAGAATTCTGACATAATGGCAAGACTAGCTCCATTTTACCAAGTATCATAATGGGGAAGAAGTGCCTGAAAACTTACAAACCAACACCGAAGTGGTGAAGGAGTATCTTTAAAGGTCTCCCATGGCTTGCATTAAATTCTCTTGCGAGGTAGAAGGTAGTTTATATTTAAGTTTTAAGTTTAGCTTTGAATTCATGTTTAAAAATTTGATAGTGATTATCTTTGTATTCAGGATGGTGGTTTTTAAATAGCAGAGTACCTGAGTTATCTAGGAATTAAAGAATTCTTATTTTCTTCTCTCTCTCAAATATTTATAGGATATTTGTTTTTACATGATATTTGTCTTCCAGAACAGCTGAGTAAAAATTTTTGTATAAATCAAATATTTCAAATGTACCAAGAGAAATTGTTATAAGGATTCTTCAGTAAATCCATTTTGTTTTCTAATATAAAATATTACCTTCAGTAAATTTATTCCATATCTCTTAAGTTAAATAATGCAGTATATTGGTCAAGTGATGGCTTTATGATGTCATCAGACTCCAAGTTTGGAGTTGGTCTATATGAGGGAACAATTTGCATTAGTTCTATTTATTGAATTTATCTAGATTAGTGTGAAAATCATATTAAAATAACATGGACAGATAAAGTTTACAGCTTTTGTATTTGTTTAAAATTTTGCTGCCTGTCATATACTCAAAGTTACTGTCAAGAGGCTAATATTAACCTAAATCTTCAAATAATTCTTCCTCATTCTCAGCTACTCACAAATGATTCTTAAATACTCTTTTGCCTCCATTAATGTATTCAGAAGCTTTTTATTAAACCACAGAGATGTCTTTTCTACTCTTTTCTGAAACTGCACAAGCCTAGCAATGTCATTGAGAGACTGTATTATAACTTTACCACATGATCTGAACCAGTGGCATGAATATAAAGCATACATTTCTTTCATAATACTCAGGATTTCATGAATCATTAAAATACTCTGTAACTCACACCTACTAAAAATGACCACTAGTATAATTATAAAACAAGATTATAAATTTAAAACAGTTAATAAATCCAGCAGAGAAAGTAATTTTAACACCTTCAATGTAATTTCATTACATATACTCATTCTGGTACTTCTTCCACAAAAGAAAACTTTTATCTCAAATGTCTAGGATAAGCTAAATTGTATATAACAAAAAAAGACTCAGGTATCTGGATGAAGACATGGTAAAAGAAAACGAAGAGGATAAAATATTATACCAACTGAGAGGTAAGTGAAGAAACAATTTTATTGTTATTGCAACTGATTGTTAAAACTAAGAGTCATAAGATTTATAAGAACATGTATGCCATCAAATGTCATCAGTAAAAGCCAACATAATCATTAGAGATATAAGAAGAAAGGAATATTTGTAATAGTAATACATGTTAAATAAATGATAAACAGATATAGATACAATGAATGCTACTAAAATGATAATATTAATAATAAAAATTGTTCAACACCATTATGGTTATTCCCCCAGGTGACAAAAACTGAAAAATCAGAGAACAGAATTTAACTAAATACCAAATGATTTTTTCAAGGTCAAATTAACCTGGACCCAAAGTATAAACCCCAAATAGATATTTCAGTCAAATCAGTAGTTACATTAATTTACATACACCGAGTAAAAAGCTGACATAAAGAAAAGAAATTTTAAATATATTCCATCTATTCTACTGATTTAAGTCAGTGATAAATTTCCTTTCAACTACAGATCCATAAACAATATACTCTAAGCAACCAGACATCAAGTGGTCATCCATTATTTTGTTCTGCCAGAAAGCAGTTCTCAGAATGGAATGTTCATTGGAGCGGGGAGCCAGAAACATGTTTCTAAATTTCTCTCTAGAAGGTCTTCTCGAGGCACTTTAACTAATACTGTATTACAAAACACAGAAATCACAGTTTTGATACCCTAGAAGTCACACCAGCTGTAGTCCAACTAAACTTACAACAAAGTGATCTGGAGAAAGATATTAAACATCTTTATATTTATTTGACATCTAAAGAAAAACATCTTTAAGATGGCAACTTTTTTTCACCTTTGGATTGATGGACTCTTAAATTCAGTTCATCTTTCTTGCCAGTTTCCTCTTTAACAAGCTTCAAAAGATTTTTTGAATTAATTCTGCATTTTATACATGGCTATTCCACAATAAGCTCTTGCTACATTACATCATTTTGTGGAAGAATAACATAAAGCAGGGATTATTGACTTATTCCTTGCCTATACTTCCAGGTGTGTGGCAAAATGTTTAAGCCTGATGTGACACTTTGGTATCACCACAAAGGAAATGGAAGAAGAGTCTTCCAACAGATAACAGTTTTGGGGGGAGGGGCAGGGGGAAGAAACATTTATTTCTTACAGTTCTTGGAAGTTTCAGTCCATACTCAGTTGGCTCCAAGGCAAGGTGGCCTGGCAGGGCCACAGTTCATGGCGGCTGCAAACAGCAAGGAGGAAACCGGCAAGAGAGAGAGATATGCCTTTTTCCAGCCATTACATTGTATGCTGGCTCCAGCCCTAGGCAGGTGTAGCACTGACACCATCAATCCAAGCACTAGACAATGAACCAATGACAAATGCATAATGCAAACTCATGAGGCCTGGGGGCCACCGAGATAAACCATGACACCCTGATACTTTATTTTACTTCGGCATATTTTCAAATATGAAGAACATATTACACAGGGCACCACTCAGGCCCTGCCAATAGATGGGATCTTGCATGTTTTTTGATGGATAGCTGACCAGCAAATTCATGTAACACCACCATTCTGGGTCACTCACGGAACAAGACATTTTTAGTACAAAACTGGCACTAAATGAAGAAACTCAACTACATTTTAATGGAAGGAGTGAAAATGCACAGGTTTCTATTACGTTCATCCATAGAGTCTTGACACTGTACCAAGTACTTGGCTTATTTTTTTCAGGAACCCTATCTCATCTAGCTTATGTAATCTGAAACACAAAAGAAGTTTGGGCCCACTCTTTTTAACAATAGTTTTTAGATGTGCTAAATGCATGACTTTTTGTAACTGAAAATATAAATTTCACTATAGTGCAAACCGGGTTTGGTTGGCATCTATTATCACTTTCTGAAGACAGACCTACGTTGCATTACTGCTACCAGAAGGAATATCTATTTAATTATTTCCAGGAGGAATGACTTGATATTACTTTAAGAGAAAAGGGCAAGAACTAAACACCAATTTTTTTCTAAGTATTAAATCTATATTAACTCATCTAGTTCTCTATTATACTTAAAGAATTAACAATAATACTATAAAGTAAGTAGAATTGTTTTCACTTAAAAAATAAGAAAAATGATAAATAATTCTGTACAGCTAGTAAATTGTGGAGCAAGGAATCAAATCCAGATGATAGAGGTACTGACAAATTGACCCTTACTAACTGCCTTATTTAAGGATATAACTGAAGATATCTTATCAATATAATGAATAACATATATAATATACCTAATATTTACATAGAGAAAGGTAAACATCTTTGAGAGATATGTAAATTATGTGACACGGTCCCTGTCCCAAAGGCTTTCAGTCTTAGAAAAAACAGGAAAAAAAGAAATACATATTTAACTATTAAACATTCCAATAGCTAGCTTTAATACCTGAAAGTGTAAACAGAAATTATAAGAAAATAAAATCAAAGATAGCAGTGTTGTTGGGGATGACTCAGGACAAAAATGAGAAAGAAGACAGAACTAAAGACACAGTCTTTAGGTCACCAAAATAAAGATGAGGAAGAACATAGTTTCGCTTATGGACATCTGTTATTCCAAGAGTATTTGTTAGATATGTGTTTCTCTGGAAGAGAAATATCAGACTCAGTTTCTGCCTTGCTTGCCTAAAAGTTAAAAAGTCAAATTATATTCTGAACACAATGAATCTTTTAATAATGTTACATAGAGTATCTCTCACACTTTTCTCATCTGTTTCTCTTTAAATTTCTATTTTACCCATTGTGTTTGTCTTCCTTTGGAGAATTAGAAACAAATCATATTAATTCTTTTAGCCAATTTTAATAAAATGATCACAACCATTTTGAAGAATGAGCCAAGCAACTCCACTAATTTAAAATAAGTATGTGAATTATATCAACTGTATATCAATTATATGACTTATTTAACATTTTCTTAGATGGTAAGGATGTTTGGCATCAGAGGAAAGCAAATGGCAGTTATTTTTCTCATGTGAAGACATGTATGGCCTACAGATTTATTGACTTTTTCTTTTTCAATGTTTTTAGATTTTAGGTAAGAATTCTTGAATACAAAGTAGATTTTTTTTCTTTTAAATTTAAAAAAATCACTTTCACTGCTATACTTTTTCATATAAAGAAATTAAAGTATAATGTAATTAAAGGCCATCATCAGAATCATTTAAGTAATGAAAAAGAGAACAAAACTAGAGCTCACATTCACTTAGAATTATTTTTCCCTCGAATAAAACATTTTTATAAATATATCAACATTTAACAATTTTCAGTATCATTTCTGCCTTAAAAGTACACATAACTAAAAAATGTAGATAACTGTCAATAAAGATTTTTTAATCATATGATCAGATATATTCTTAATCAGAGAAATTATTCATAAAAAAACTATTTTGTCTTTCATTAAGGTTTTTACAAGTCAAAAGTCTTCTCTCTGCATCAAATTTTGCTTGTCATTTGGCCTATTAATTTACAGTTATCTTTATATTGCTTTCATAGTCACAAATTTTCACATATTCTCATTGTTTTTTCTTTTAAATAGTAACTATCTTTTATACTATGTGACAATACTTGAGTAATGTATTGTAAATTCAGTTCAATCAAGTATTCATTTATACAGCTGTTAGTATAATATCCCCAAAACTGTGATACAAGACAAAGTGACCAAATGTTTAAAAAGAATATATAATTGTAATTAAATATGATATTTCTAAAGATGAAGTCTGTGCACAATGCTGCAGTTAGAAGAGAGAATGATTAGTTTCACTGAAAGAGAATCAGAAAAAGCCTCACAGAGTATACTCGGTTTAAACCCGGACTCTCAAATTTGCTAATCGGGTAACGCAGGTCTATCCAGTAGGCTCCATACACAAATCCTGATTACAGTTTAAAAAGATTGAGATATCTATGAAACCCAGGAATATAGCAGTTTCTGATTCTGGTATCTTCACACATATACTATTTCTTTCATATACTATTTCTTTCATATACCATTTCTATACATATACTTTATTTCTTTCAGGATATAAAAGTTTGAAAAGAATTTTTCTTTTGTACCGGCAATCGAACTCATGACCTCTAGCCTGGCAGACAAGCACTTATGCCTCTGAGCTAAATCCCCAGATAAAAAAGAATTTTTTAAAATAGTTGCTTCCCATAATCTTCTAAATTCAACCCTCTAATAAAAACATTCATTACAGCCATTCCATGAAATATGGGTCATGTGCAATTCTTTCAATAAATAAATAATAATAAGTAAATAATTTAACAAATTGTCTGAGTTTTTTGTTTTGTTTTTCAAAATGCCCATGTTAATCCTATATATGTGTGTGTCAAATAATCTATATAACAGTTCTATCTTCAGGAATATGTGAAAAGAAATGTGGATGAAATGTATTGACCTGTGCTATTTAAATTTTCACCATCTATTGGTTATGGCATAAAAAATGGTATTAAAATGAATGAAAATTAGATTATATGTAGAGAATCCTTTGTATTTTATTGCATTACTCTTAGATGATTTCAGGAAACTGAAAAAATTAGTAAGGTGTAAATTCACTTGATATAACAACAGCTAGAAACAGTTGTTTCATGAAGTTCTCATTCTCATTAAGACTTTCTAAAATATTTTTTTCCTCAGCAAACATCTCTTTTTGAAAGAACACCATATCCCAAAAGTTTCCATTGTTTATTGGTGCTTAAGATGATTCTTATTTAATACTAAAGAAAGCACCTTGAATTAATCTGAACCAAAATAGCATTAATGACTAATAACTAGTTCAGGGCATAGTTTTCTGATTTTCCTACTTAGAAAGATGAATAATTTTAATTTTAGAATTTCAGAACATATCAATATTAACATGAAGAGAACTTATGATGAATAATGCTATTTTAATGAATGTCAAGGGAATTGTGCCCAATGTTCTAAAATAGCCTTGGAGGGTTATAAAGAATGGATAGTATGACAAAAGCAGCCACAAGAATCCCCAATATTATTAAATTCAAGTAGATATTTTAAAAGGTAAGTTACATATAAGTGTTCACTCTAGATAGTTATCTACATTTTGGTTCTTGCCATATGGTAGTAAATGAACCCACAAAAATAAATTCACTGGAGCACAACTAGTTCTTTTAAGTTATCTAAAACATCCTTAGTGTGAGTGCTTTGAATGTTGTTTTTGAATCGTGGCACATTTAGGGTCTATAAAATTTTTGGTGAATATAAATTGTTATATAATAGCCTTTTAGGTTTTATAAATATCACAATTATTCATTGGAAATCTTAGGAAGAGACACCAAAGTATAGTAGTTGCAAAAAGAAAACTAATGTGCTTTTCATTTTATAGGACCAAGAGACTATCAGGATTAGTGTGAAATACAGATATTTACATTCCTACATGGAATAAAAGAGGAGCAGGATGAAAAGGGTGATGGCAAATAGTTAGGCAATTGGACATCTACAGAAAAGTTTGGAGAAATACTATTAGATCTATGTCTTTAAGCTGGAAATTCCAAGTACATAGCTTATAACGTTAGATGAAATAGAGCATTTGCCTAGTATACTTAAGACTCTGGGTTCAACCCTCAGTACCTGCACACATAAACAAGTATTTTTGAAAATGAAAGTCTTATCATTCGTTTTCAGCTTTATCTCCTTCTATGCATCGCACTTTATAAGGAACTGTGACAAATTTTCAGATAGAAATGTCTGTAAAATTACACACTTTTTAAACTGACAATCTAAGGGCCAAGGATTTAGCTCAGTGGCACAACTGCCTGCTTGGCAAGCATGAGGTTGTGAGTTTGATCCCCAGTACTGAAAATAAATAAATAAATAAACAAACAAACTGGTGACCCAAGGAAACAGCCTACATTTTATTACTATAGTTGAATTGCTCATTGTATATGAAATTTTCTATTAATCCATTACCCCAAAACTCCTGCCTTGAAACATTTGGTGTAATAAAAAGTACATAAAAACAAGAAAAAGAAGTGATAAGCTAAATTAAATTAAGGTCTAATACAGTACACATATAATGAAATAGTCCTAAGGAGATAAGACTTGACCTGAATAATTTATCATTCCTTTGATTTATGTGGAACAAATGTATCTTGCATATCTCCCAGCCATCAGGACAGCCCATCGGTGACCTTCATGGTAGAGCAAGCAAAGAACAGTTTCAAGTCTCTAAACAAACTATAAGGAAAATGATATCATATTTTGCTTATTTTCCTGCTCTTCATGTTTGCCTCCTTTCTTCTTTCCTTCTTTGCTCCAGTTTTGTATCACCCATGAAATACTTAAATGTGCTGATGTGATGAATAGGACAAACTGGGAAAGACCCAGGTTGCCTTAATTTATCTTGCAATATGGACTGCCCAGTTTCACAGTATTGTAAAGTTCTTAAGAGTTAAAACTCACAAAAAAGCATAAATAAGATTATATTTAACTCATCACCATACCTGCCAATCAAACCAAGATTCCAAAGTAAGTCTTTAATTTTTTTAATAAATTGAATATCCCAAATTTAAGAAAAATTTAGACAGGCACAGAAATTTCTCCTTTTAAAAGATCTTTTGATGCTTTTCATAAAAGCAGTTCTTTGCCTATGGCTCAGTTTTTGGACTCTTAGGAATCACTTGAATAATAAGACTTGGTTTTACATAATTGTACATGTGGCACTCTATGAAAGATCCAGTATCTTATTAATGAGAATTATTTTAAAACTTAAAATTTCTCAAGATTTTTTTGTCATTTCATTATGTGGAAGTAAATTAATGATTAGAGGGTATTTACATGAAATTACTGAAATACTTAGCAGGATAAAAAGAAATCCACTGCAGGACTTTCCTATCTGTCTCCAGAGTCATGGTATCCCAGACAGCACACCAACCTTCTCAGGAACTATTTTTTAATACCTGAAAAGCAGCCACGCTCTTCAACTGTCCATGCTTATGAACCTCAACAAATGGTGAACTTCTTTCCCAAGCAAATCTTGGATCATCTAGCATTTAAGCTATTTCATTGTGAGGAGAAATCATCATTCAGAATAATACCAGTTAGTAAATTATGTAAAGAAACTCCAGCACAGTATATTCAATCACTCCAGTATTTTTATCCTCTTGGAAAAAAAGTGTCAGAAATGAAGCATGAAAAGCTATTAACTGAATCATTCAGACACTGAATAGATGTTGTCAGTTTGTTCCTTCAATGGAAATAATGAACAACTGATTTATTATTAAGTGAAAATTATAAAAGTATATGTTCATTTTGCCCCATTTCAATATATCATAGACACATTATAACTGTCTTATTTTATAATTGACCTAAAATCATATGCTTTCTACTTCTTCAGGCTCTTCCTTAATTCCAATGTTCCTTTGTCTTGTACCTTTGACATGTTTTTAACTGATTTGGTTCCCTTCCTTCATTTTTCTTTTTAATTTTCTGTATGTCCCCAGGTAGAATTTATCCATATCTTACATTTATGTAACTAGAGTCTAAAATATGAATTTTAAATTGCAGAAGAAAATATTTACATAATCACTATGAAGTGAAATTTATAAGCACTTATTTGATCAAGTTTACATTGTTTTCTTTCTGAGAAAGAGGTCTGTTTTCTTTCTGTGAAGGGGGTAAACAGAAGCCGTGAAGATAACGGAGAGGTGAGTATGACTGCATGTGCCTGTAATCCCAGCACTCAGCAGGCAGAGTCACAAGGATTAAGAGTTTGAGACCTGCATAGTTGGACCCAGTCTCAAACAAATGTACTCGAGGCAGGTAGAAGGGATAATTTAGACTTCAGAACTTCAGAGAAAAGAAATTTTTAATGTTCAGAATTGAGGCAAGAAGACTTCAACTCATTTTTTATCTTATTTCATTTTATAATAAAGAGGATACTTCCCTTGAGCTTTTATTGTCTAATCTTGTGGTTAATTTTATCTTCGGTAGATATTCAATTATTTTTTTCACTTTGCTACATAACAATGTACTCTAGATTATGTCTTCAACCTATTCTGCACTCAAAGTAAGAAAAACATATTAGGGATTTGTTTCTACATTTAATAAAAATTATGATTGGAAAGATAAATATCATATTATGAAATATCATTTTTAAAACAACATACAAGAATTGTATTTCACATCAAGGTCCAGGGAAAAAAATCCCCTGTGGAAAATGGTAACTTTTATTTCTGATGAATACTGGAACACTGTAACACACTCTGTCTCCTTAATATTTTGTCTCAAGAATGTAGAGCTGTGTTACACTCAATAACATGGAAATCAAGCTAATTTTCCTCTTGAGTATTCTGACTTCCTCCTTTAATATGAGGTTCTTCTTTTCCTTTTTCTAATCTATTCTGTTAATCTTATGTTATATGCCTTTAGACATGCAATATGAATTTATTTTTGAAGAAGTAAATTATAAGAAAATAAACTAAAGGTGCTTTTTATGAAAATGCATTTTTGTTTCTTATTGAAGTGGTGTCATTATCTGAATTTTGAGTATTATTTTTTTCTAGCATCGTGTCTATGTCCTACTATCTCATCAATGACACATCTTTAAATTTTTATGTTTTTACCTGGCATGGTGACACACACCAGTAATCCCAGCATTCTGAGAGGCTAAGTAGGAGGATTGTAAGTTTGAACCCAGTCTGGGCAATGTAATAAGTTCTTTCCTCAAAATAAAAAAAGAACTAGCATGTAGTTTAGTTCAAAGGTCCTGGGTTCAGTCTCCAGTGTTTTTTTTTAAATTTTTAAATGTGCAACTTAATTTATGAGCTATGGAGAAAATTCACACAGCACCCTCCTTATATACTGTTCTACAGATATCAAGATCACTAAGCAGAGCAGGACATATGTTATGAGGCATTTCTTTGCTATTAAAAAATATTCTTAGGTACTGGACTTAAACATAAAGCAAACTATGCATTCAAAAGGGTTAACAAAGAAGGTCTCACTAATTTTAAATTTTTTTTTAAATTTTATTTAAAAAGAAAAATAAAACAAAACAAAATAAAGGGTAGCAACAATATAGAATTCCAAGAAAAAAAAGGAAAAGAACAACAACAAAAAAACCTAAGAAATTATTACTTGACAAATTACATACTGACTTCTTGGAAATAGTTGTTCAAATTATAAAGTTAAAACATGTAAAGTAGACATTCAAACAGTGAGACTGTTAACAGTTCTGCTCCACGATCTGACAAAAACAGCAATATGGTCATCCATCTTACCCACTCAAATATACATGCAATTACATAAAAAGGGTAAAATTAAACACAACAAAACAGAGCAAAGCGATCACAAGAAA
>PVJX010021654.1:0-31630 GCA_004027295.1 Dolichotis patagonum | reverse complement strand
TGGTCTCTTTAATAAATGCTGTTGGAAAAATTGGCTCTCCACATGCAGAAGACTGAAACTAGATCCATGCCTATCACCATGCACAAAAAGTAAAATCTAAATGGATCAAAGACCTAAACATTAAAGCAGAAATGCTAAATCTACTAGAAGATAAGGTAAATAGAAGTCTTGGAGACATAGGGGTCAGCAGAGAATTCATGGACAAAATGCAAACTGCACAGGAAACACTTAAGGGAATCAACGACTGGGATCTCATATTATTGAAAAGTTTCTGCACTTCAAAAGAAATCACCAACAGAGTGAAAAGAAAACCCACAGAATGGGAAAGAATTTTAGCCAGTAACCCCTCAGACAAGGGACTTATATCAAGTACATATAAAGAATTGAAAAACATCAAGCCCCCCAAATGCAAAGACCCTCTCCAAAAATGGGCATCTGAGATTTACACACAGTTCTCAGATGAAGATATATAAATGGCAAATAAATACATGAAGAAATGTTCACCATCACTGGTCATTCGAGAAATGCAAATTAAAACAACACTGAGATTTCATCTCACTCCAGAAAGAATAGCTCCCATCAAGAAATCAACTGATAACAAATGTTGGTGAAGCTGCAGGGAAAAAAGGAACACTGCACCACCATTGGTGGGAGTGTAGCCTGGTGCAACCACTATGGAAATCAGTATGGAGAATTCTCAGAAGACTAGGACTGGAGGCTCCATTCAACCTAGCTATTCCCCTCCTGAGTATTTTCCCAGAAAAACTGAACAGGTCATATCACAGTGATATATGTGCACCCATGTTCATAGCAGTACAATTTGTAATAGCTAAATCTTGAAAACAACCAAGATGCCCATCAACCGCAGAGTGGATAAAAAAGATGTGGTATTTTTATACAATGGAATATTACTCAGCTATGAAGAAGGGTGATCTTGAGGCCTTCATAGGTAAATGGAGACAACTTGAGACTATGCTCATTAGTGAAATAAATAAGAATCATATTTATAAATATCACATTGTCTCTAGTATAAAAAGTAATAAGAAATGTAGGAGTAATAAAACCCAAAATGTGTAATTGCTACTGTAAAAAAGACAGGAAAAGAAAGTGCTCTAAAGTATAAAATTGCATGTATGGTTAAGAGTGTAAGATGAATGACCATATTACTGTTTTTGTTAGATGGTGGAAAAAAACTGTGTACTTTGTGTGTTTTAATTTTGTAACTTGAACAACTGTTTCCTAGATGACCATATATAAGTTATCAAGTAATGATTTTTTAGTTTTTTTTTTTGTTCTTTTCTTTTTTTCCTTGGAATTCTGTATTGTTGCTACCCTTTTTTCTGTTTTGTTTTGTTTTCTCTTTAAATAAAAATTTTTTTAAAAATTTACTAATAAAAACCATAATGAAATGTCATTATGGTCTATCTATAGCTATCTGCCTACTCATCTATCTCTTAGATGTTCTGAGATAGCACGACACCAAGGTGCATGATCCTGTCTGTCCTAATTACTGAGCTTTTTCATTTGCATTGCATTGCACATATCTCTAACTCCTTGAAAAATATGAGCAACACTAAAGATGAATTTTTTTTTAATACCAGGGATCAAACTCATGACCTTGCACTTACCAGGGAAGCACTTTGAGACACTGAGCTAAATCCCTGGCCCCAACGATGAATTTTAAAATGGAAGAAAATATAGTGAAATTTACAGAACATGATCAATATAGAATGCACTTATGGAAAAATTGTGGAATGGAATGTGTAATAAACTATGAAAAGAATAAGAATATTTAGCTTGGGGAAAGGTTTCTCTCTTTTAGTACTTTTTGTCATATTTATGATGCACTCACTGAATTAATAAAAGTTAAAACACCTACTAATCCAAGAATTTTCAAAGAAGGTATACACAGTAGATAAGAATGAATAAGTAGGCTAAAAGACAAAGAAATCTGTCTATCTTATATACCACTGATTGTATAAAAATTTCCCCTGATAATCTAGAATACATACTTGCCTTCAGGTAAGCTTGAAATTTAAAATAACCTTTAAGGAGTTTGTGGGAGACAATTCCAGTGACTCCCCTTGAATGCAAAACAATTACTGAAGCTTTGATTATTTGGAGACTTATTTCATTATACTGGTAATGTAGGGAGCTGGCTATGGTATTTCCTTCTCTCTTCAACTGGCTCTAAGCATTGCAAATAAGGCTAGCTGAGGTATCTCTAAATCTGTTGGCAATCTCTAAAGCCAACAGAGAGTTCAGGAAAGTACAAGCCAAGGTGTCAAAGTAGTCCTAGATCTACAGTGCCTAGAGTACCTAAAATAAGCAAAAACCAAATTTGTAGAAGTATAACCTTAGTATGGGTCTCACAGGATCCCTGCAGATAAACACTTCCAAACATTAAATTATAATCCCAAATTACAAAACATATGAGTGCATGATAATCAGTAAAAATAAATGGAGCATTAGACCTTTCAAGAAAGGAATTATTAGGAATATAGTATGTGTGATTTAAACATTTTAAAGATAAAAGATGGAACAAAAGAATGAGAAAGGAGCATATTTCTATCCAAAAAGATTAAGCAGATTTTAAACTAAAAAATAAAAACCTAGTCATTGAAATTGTAAAACTCAATGGTCATTTTAAGTAGTAACATGTAGAGTAGATCCAGATGAAAAGAGAATACCTGGGAGGTCTAGGTCCCAAAGGTTGTGAACTCCTCCCTGCCTGATGCAAGGCCCTAGCACAAGGCTCCAGGGTCATACTCTGTCCAGCTGCCTGGGTCCTAGACGTTCTGAACTCCAAGGCCCTAGCACTACACTCCAGGGGTGCATCTGTGCTAACTGCGTGGAGGATCCAAGCTCGGCCTAGCCCAGAGTCCCAACACAATCCATCAGGGTAACGCCTGACCAGCCTCACAGGTCACAAAGGTACCAAGCCTAGCCCAGCCCAGAGCCCCAGAGCTGCCCACTAGGGAGCAACCAGCCTAGCCAACCCAAACTGATGTATCCTGCAAAACTGACTTTGAAAATTGATGGAGAAATAAGGTACTTCCACAACAAAGAACAATAAACCCTGTCTCAAAAAACCACAAAATAAAATAGAATTTTAAAATGTAGAATAGATATTGTAAAAGCAAAAGGGGAAGAAACTGCTCAAAAGAAAAGAACAACTTGACTAGGGGAAAGGAGAAAAGAGATACGAAAATATATATATATACATATATATATATACATATATATATATATAATGGATGTATATATAATGTGCATACATATATGATAGAATAACTATGCTACTAATCTCTATTAGTTCATCGAAAAAAAGATTAGCGCTTATATCATTTGATCTATTTCTCATGTTTTTATCTTTTAATCTGAACAACTACTTTTAAGATAACAATATTCAATATATTAACCATTATTAATCTATTATCTTGTTTTGAAATTGTATATCATGGTTTTTTCATTTTTTTACTTTTAAATTTTTTTTCAAAATAAAAAAGGTGCTACTGAGCAGAAGGAGAAATGCAAAGTTTTCAAGTCGACCCATGAAGGATAAAGAGAATAAGAATTGAAGAAGAAAAAGTGGGCAATTCACAAAACTGTAGAAGGTTCAACATGTTACATTGGGAATGTTGGTATAGTTAGTACCCTGAGTTTCATTATAAATCAGTAGAAACTACTGGATAGGTAGAATGGGGATAGATTTAAGAACAAATCAGTACTTTTTCCAAAAGGTAACAAAGTTCAAAATTTTTGAATGGAAGTCAGCCTTTGAACTGAATGCTTATTGTAGTAGCTGCCCATTTGCAACAAAAGGGTTAAAAACCTTACCAGCAGAACTCAGGTTAAAGATATCCAGGGATGGCAAACCTTAAGAAACTGAGCACTGAAACTGTAACCCAAAACCTACTTACTTAATGCAAAGTGCCAACACTGGAATTAAACCTGAATACTGAAGTTTTAGCCTCAAAAACCAATTCCTACAACTCGTGACATCATCACAGAAAAGGCTCTGTGTGCCCACTGCAGCATGCATGCCACAGGTTCTCCATCAAGAGTACAGACTAAGAATTTTCTGCACAACTGGGCACAACTGTAATCCTAGCCTTTTGGAGGCTGAGGCAGGAAGAATTGCTGTGAGTTTAAGGCCAGCCTGCACTACAAAGCAAGACTCTGTATAGAAAGAAAGAAAGAAAGAAAGAAAGAAAGAAAGAAAGAAAGAAAGAAAGAAAGAAAGAAAGAAAGAAAGAGAATTGTCTGCCCAGTGCAGAGTTCTTTTAGCAGTCCAGAACAGCTGGCTTTAAAAAAATGAACAACTCAGAAAGAACAATTGTGGATAATAGAACATTACAGTACTGACCAGCATACAGCCAATGCATTTAGGAATCTTACCATGTTGTTCTGGATCTTGCTAATCAATGCTTCCTTTAGTATTTCCTTAGTTGCTGAGACTCAGGACCAGCTTGCATTTGATGTTCCTTTGGCATGAAGTAGTAGTATGGGTGCTTGACTTGTTATTCTGCCCACCCACTATGAAAATGTTTCATTACATAGCTGATACGACACTAAACTCTTGAGAGTCTCACAGATTTAGGACAATATCAGGAAGGTATATAAGGACACTTCAAAGAGAGAGGATGAAAAATAAATTCCCACAAGATGCAGATATCTGGAAATGCTATGAAGGTTTTAGGAGTACTGTGGTTGGGTAAGATACACACAATACCTGAAAAAAGGTCTTTGAGAAAAATTGCAGCAGCCTCTACCAATGACTGACTCTTGGGGTATTAACACATTTACAAACCACCTTGCTCAATGTGTCCACCCTCCATATGACTTGATCAAGAAGAAAACCATGTGGGATAGGAATCAAGAGGCTTTTGAACAAACTAGTAATACTTGTGTGGGAGGCCAAATGGTTATGTGCCCCACTACCCCAATGCCCATTTGATCTAGGGGTTACCAGGAGCCTGAAAGTTACAATTGAGGGCTATGGCAGAAACAACCTGGCTCAGGCAGTTCAACAGAGTTCTGGTCCTAAGCAGAATGAAGTGGAAACTAGGTATATGGCATAGGAGCAGCAACCGCCGGGCATATATAGAACTTTGCAGTAGGTGGAATCCATCACTGGATCTGCTTTAGTGACAGTAAAAACAGCATATCCAATAAAAGGTTTATGAAGAATCAAGAGTCAGATATGCTCTTGGGTCATTTATAATGGTCCTTATATTAATTATTCTTGTTTGAACTAGTAGGCTTTGCCCATTAACAAACTTCTACAAATTCTTTCTTCTAGGCTTCAACCAATGTTCCACCTCAGGATTTTGATTCTCCAGGACTATCAACAACTCCCAACTGACCCCGCAGTCTTCACTTCTTCCCCTGTAGATAAGTTAGGGCAAGTGTTCTATGATTCCCATACAGGTAAGGACAAAGTCCCCATACTCAGCAAGTAGCACCTCTGAAATATCGACAATGTTAGTCTTCAACAGTGAATTATGGGAGGAACTATGTCTCTCAGGAGGAAATTAAGATAGAAGGTAGACAAGGACAAGTATACAACAGAAAGTCAGAGGTGTCTGACCACCATTGGAGGCACTGGATTAAAGGACTCTGACCTCAATGGGAGATACCTGGAGTTAAAGATGACTAACCCTTAACACTGGAAGCGTGAGTTAATGAGTTTCTCATCCTTTCCTTTTGCCCTTTTGCCCTTCTGCCTCTGTCCTGTGATCTTCAATAAATGTAGCTACTTACTACAAGGCGTATGGTTGGCAATTCTTTCCTTTTTGTGCACAAGAACTTGGATTTTTTTTCTTTTTTTGCCCATTCCACTGTAAGAAAACAAGACAGAGCAAAGATGACTGTGTCAAAATAGCAAGTGCCAACAAGATTAATACAAAATATCCAAAAGCTAAAGGTCAACTTGTCCTCTAAAAACCAAGGCATGCTCAAAATCAAAAATACATAATCCTGGCCCTTGTCCAACCTTATTTGCATTGCAGTTTTCACATACACACACACACACACACACACACACACACACACACACACACATCAATTTTTGGATGCCATGACACTTCCTCTAAAAATCTTTTAGAGTCAAAAACTCCCCCTGCGGAGGGGTCGATGAGTCAGTCCCCAACTTGGATTCTCCTGTCATCCTGGGACCTTAAGGGATCCAGTACCCTCCCGGAAGTGAGCTCTTCTTGCTAGTCTGCTCCCTGTCTAAAGAGCTAACTTTTGCCTTCTCTGTCGTCGCTCTCCTGAGTACTGAGGATTGAACACAGGACCCCGTGCATGTTAGGCAAGCAGTCTGCCACTAGGCTGCCTCCCTGGCCCTGCTGGCTTCTCTTTTAATAAATCTTACTCTTTTTACTCCTAATTGTTTTGGTCAATTGTTTGTTCAAAATCCAAAGAACCTGGAAACAACTCCCAGGAGAACATGTAATAACAGAAGGTTTTTTGTTTGGTTCTTCTAGTTTTGGTAGAGGCCTCCATACCTTTCAAATAAAATCCTATTCTTGCATAAGTCCTTAGCATTCTCAATGGCCCCCACCCAGCACAGCATCTTCTGGCTTACTCAGCTTGGCGCATCAGTCCTGCTTAGCACCCTTCCGCCGAGCCTGTTCGTGGAGCCTCCTCCACAGTAGCCCCAGTGGCTTCTCTGCCACTGTTTTTCATAGAGCCCTCGACAACTCCAGAGCACAGGTTTAGGCACAGAAGAGACGGGAGATTGCTTTGTATAGAGTTGTTATTTGAGAAGTCACCTACTAAGCCAAGTAATAAGCAAATGTGAATCGAAGTTGACTAAGGATGAAGGTTGTGACTGAGGAAAGGCTTGAGTAAACCTGCTTCCAGTCCCGCGATAACTCAAGTCTCTCTTCCGGCGCGCAGGTGCCCTGGACCAACGGAAAAAGGTCTGACCACCCACAGGGGCCAGGGGCAACCTCAGGGGTGGGCTCTAACCTCTGGGCCCACTGATTGGCTGTCTGGGAGGCAGGTCCCAAGTGATTGGTCACTGGCTTAAGTGCCACGGCACTTGCACGAGGCGCACGCCCTCACTTTCTGAGGAGACTGTGATGGCGGCAGAAGCAAAGAGGGTTGGGCTCACCACCTCTACCTACACATAAGTGGGGAGTAAGCGCCTGCCCTGGAGTACTACCGAGATCCAGTGCACTCGCTGCGGAACAAGCGTGTCCAGAACTTCCGGTGAGACACGAAGGGGGGGTGCTCTATGCTGGCTCTTGGAGGCCTACAAGCTGTAGGCCGAGGCCCGACGGAGGAAAAGCCTGCTGGCAAGGCGCGGGCCAACTCTCCTTGCCCTCAAATCTCGAAGACCTTGCAGACCTCCTGGGTGGGTAGGTAGGAACATCGAAAACCTTCTCTTCTGGCCTACCACACAGATGAGCTTTGTAACTGTAGTCACTGTACTCCCAACAGAATCAGAATTTAGTCCTCATTTCTGACGAACAAAAATGAAAAGACTAAAAATCTTGCAAATCTTGCATTGTTGCTAAGTCAGGAAGGAACAGAACTTGGGTTTTTTTAAAAGGTACTTTTAGTTGGAGAAGTAACAAATAAGACTACCGTGAAATGTTTTTGGGTGGGAAATATAGCACCTCCAGCTGGCCCTTTATGGCCCAATTTGGTTTAAAGCACCATGTGGACAACAGCTCTCTCTCTGCTCTTTGTGTTTGGTGTGTGTCTGCTGTGGTGTTCGGTAAGGGCTTTTTCACTCTGAGCTACATCCGTATCCATTTGTAGAACTTGAAGGCAGAGTCTCCTTAAGTCTTCAAAAAGTTGTCCAGGCTGGGCTTGACTTTGGAAACACCTCACTCAGCTTCCGAGAGTATTGGGACAAACTGGCAGGCATGGTACGTGTGCGCTCTCATGCGTGAGTGAATATAGGTTAGAGGAAAATTCATTTCACACTTGTTGACCTGCTAATTTATGATGTATTGAAAACACATGTTCAAGTTCTAAACGTCACCGAAAGTACATTAGAGATAGATCTGTACAGTATCTATGATAGGATGTGTTATTGTATCTAAACTCCTGGAGCTACTACTTGACCTAATATTTACACTTTGAAAGTGATTCAATTCTCAATCTTTTCAAGGTGGACTCCACCTAGAACATGATAAACCTTTGTAGAGAAAGTTTTGTTTTCAGTGGACAGCCAAGTTTCTCCTCTTGAGTTTTGATCACTGCTACTATTATACAGAAAATGTACATATTAAAAAGAAATAATTGTAGAATAAAGCTCTTTTTCACCTCTTATTTTGTGGAGCTAGAGATGGAACCCAAGGCCTTGGTGCATGCTAGGCAAATACACTAAATCCCAAGCCTTAAGTATAATTTTTTTTAAACCAATACTGCTTCCATCTTTGAGTACAGTACACTAGAAAACAATTAAAATAATAGTTCCTCATACAGAATTAGCACTTTGTAGACTGTAGTGCATCATAAGATTATTCTAATTTGTACAGTATCAGAAATCTTATGAAAAAGATTGTTTTTTTTGTTAGCTCTGGAACTTAAATGGGGCTTTATAGCATGATTGTAAGCAAGATGCAGATATTTCAGTTGTCTGGAAATTTTAAGGCTTTTAAACAATTTTTTTAAAATCAAATAAATGCAGTTATTGTAACTCACTAAGAATTCTTAATTTTTTGCTACTAAAACGTAACTGATTTTTGTCTGGTTTTCTTATTTTTTTAAAATTAGTTATCTTGTAAAAATAATTCTTTTAAAATGGCAATATCCTCCACCTCCAAACCAAGACTGAGAATTGAATACAGGGCCTTCACACTAAACTGTATCCCCAGACCTTCTGTCTTTTCTTTTTTCTTTCTCCCCCCACCCCCCGAGTGGCTAGGTAGGGTCTCACTAAATTACCCAGGCTGGATCCAACTTGTGTTCCATCTGCTTAGGGTGCTGGGATTACAGGTGCACACCATCCACATCCAACTTTTATTTTTAAATTGATCTCACTAAATGATCCAAGCTAGCCTTGAACTTTTAATCCTCCTGCTTTAGTCTGCAGAGTACCTGGAATTACAGAAATGCACCACCATACTTAACCAAAACAGTAGTCTTCTAAAGTTATATAACTAAAACAAATGTTATGATAGACCTCAAAGTCTACATAATGCATTTAAGTCTTGATATAAGGTCTTTGAAAATGGTTGTAGTGTTTCCTTTTATAAATGCTGAGTTTGGAAAATGATCTTTAGGTGGATCTCGTATGTGTAATATTTAGCTTCTGTTTTTGCTAATATCTTTGTTTTAAGAGAGCAGTTGTCATTTCAACCCTCCATGACTTCTTCACAGGATAGGAAATGGAAACCAACTGAGGATAGTATGATCAAGTTGGAAGAACATTGGATTTTGGAAATAGATGACTAGAATCTGTATTACAGCATTTGATCATCCAAAACCAATGTATTTTTTTATTTTTAGGTTTGATATATTATTCCCACTCTACTTAGCCATGATATTTACAAAGTCCAAATAAAATATTTCAGAACATTTTGTATGATTTTAACATATGGCAAATTCAGGTCTGGTGATGTGGCTCAGTGGCATAGTGCCTGCCTGTTCAGCACAAGGTTGTGAGTTCTAGTCCCAGTACAAAAAAAAAAGATATAGCACATTCATATTATTATAGATACAAATTAGCTATTTGAATGATTACATACTTATGTTTTCTCAATTTTTCTCTCTCCTTGTTCAGGCCCTTTTCTCATCCTCCTTGTAGTCTGGAATGTTTATATTTGTAATCCCATGGAAATGTTACTGGAATTCTGATGTGTCAATTCCAATTGTCACCACCACTGCAACCCACAGTGAGAAAACACTAAGACATATTTACAGTTAAGGGCAGCCAAGGGGACCTGAGTCCAATCTAGGTGAGGATTCATGGCACCAAGGCCTCAGCCCAGGACCTCACCCAGAATTTATTAATTCATGAAGAAGACCATGGCTCAAGGATGAGTGACTGTGAGAATGGTGGGAATTGCATGAGTAATGTTAGGTGGGATAGCTAGGAGGCCAGAAAACACCTCTGCAATACGTGGGGAGGATATACGGGAAGACCAATCTGTGTAACATAATTGAGGTAGCATTTAACATTTAGGGCGCTGGTGCTCCAGTTCTGGTATGCAAACTTTGTCTGCCTTGTGAAGTCATAACCTCTTATCTTGGGGCTCCAACCCCATTGGCAGTCCTGGAGCAATGGCTCTGCCATTACACTGGGCTCAACCATTTAGTGGGAGACATTGATGCAAGGAAACAGGGCTGTCGCTTGGCTTAAAAGGTTATACATCAGTACCTCAGCTAGACAATTGAAGGAAAAGGAATTAGCTAGTCAGCTCTGTATATATCAGTACATGCAGATAGGACCAGGTTTAGCTAAAATGGAGGTAATCGTTCTGTATTCAAGGAAAGCCGTCCATATTGTTTTCTATCTACACTTCTGACATACATAGTTTCTCCTGAATGTTGTGTAATAAGTCATATTTCTGAGAAAACTAGTTTTTTTTTCTTTACAATAGAATCCTCTTTGAATTTTTCCTTTGATCACCCCTGACCATTTAATATTAACTATGGAAAGTTTAATTCACAACAAAATCTTATTGATAGGTCACCACCAGGAACTTCAGTGTGGACATACTTTTTGTGAACTGTGCTTGTTAATAACTGAAGAAAGAATTATATGCCCTGATTGTGAAGTAAGTTTTATAATTTTTTTTTTTTTTTGAGCATGTAGTTCAGGCTGGCCTTGAACTTGGGCTGTCCTCCTGCCTCAGCTTTTCAGGTACTCAGATTACAAAGCATAGGCCACCAATTCCAGCTTAATTTTTCATATTGAATAGATTACAGCTTAATATTAAAAGTAAAAAATGTTAGAGAAGTGAAACATCTAGTTAAAAACTAAAAACTTCTATTTTTCTGCTGAGTCTTTAAGCAAAGAAGCCTAAGTAAGTATAAACCTCTTTCACATCCATTTCATGGTTGCTCAAAGTGATCAAGAAAAGTAAAAGACCAAAGTCATACATATTGCCGACATATTTTGACGCTTTAGAGCCCTCTGTGGAAAATGACCTCTTTTTATTTATTTCAATGCGATATATTCCTTTCAAATCCCTACTTTTCTCAGCCTCTTCCTTTTTCTGCACAAATACCACCAATGCAAATTCTGTCCTCTCCTTGTTTCTCAGTCTGTATGTCATCAAATTTACATTTAAAGGCACATACAGTGAAAAGTCAGGGAAGCAAAACCACTTTCAAACATCAATATTTGCTTCAGAAGTACTAAGTATAGGACAACTCCACTAGGACTAAAATTTACCAGTCTGTAGGAATCTGCAAGAATGAATACAAATTATGCCACACTGGTGGTGCATGCTTGTAATCCCAAGCAGGAGAATTGCTGGGAGCTTGAAACAAGGCTGGGCTACATAGCGAGTTCAAGGCCACACTTCACTACAAAGCTCAAACCTGTCTCTAAATAAATTTTAAAAATAAAGTTTACTGGATATCTTTTACATTTACTATGAACATAATTTATATATTCTCTGGAAAATAGTTGGCTTAATTTGTAAGAATTTGTTGTTATTGTTGTTTATATGAGGGATTGAATCTAGGGCTCTTGTATGAAGTTACATCGCGAGCCCGTTTTTTATCTTTTATTTTGAAACAGGCTCTCTCTAAGTTTCTAAATGCCCATTCTGGTATAAAACTTGTGATCCTTCCATTTTAGTCTCCTGGAGTGTGGGAATTATGGGCAGTTTAATGTGTAAATTTTTAACATGCCACTAGAGAGGTAGATTGGATTTGTATCCAGTGCTTTTTCTGGTAGTGTTACACAAAAGGGACACAAAACTAAATAATTTTAGAATTATCAATAACATGTCATTCATTATCTTTGTCTCTAACCTATTGTTTTAGAGTCCTCTTTAAGTTTAATTTGTTTTAGATGTTAGTGGATCGGCAAGTTTAGCTTCCAAAGCAGCAGCAAATGTTTGTCCTACTTAAAGTTAATAATGCATGAATTAAAACAGGAGGCTGAAAGTATAATCTTAGCTGAAACTATTGCTGCTAGATGAGAGGAAAAGTAACTGGTTAATCTTAAGAGTGCACCAGTATGATATGATGGAAGACTTTGAGAAGAGACGGTTTGAGAAATGATTTATGAAAAAAAAAGAGAAGTGATTTATGAAAGAAAATAACAATTTAGGGATTCTCTTATCTAAAGTATTGTTACAAGTATCTTCTTTAGAACTGTAGATTTGATTTGATTTGAATTTCTATGTTTTTGTTTTTTGGTGATACTGGGGATTAAATTCAGGGCCTTTGCAATGAATTACTACTCCAGTTATTTCTTATTTTTTATAGGATCTCCATAAGTCACTAAGTTGCCCAGGCAGGATTTAACTTTATAGTCCTCCTACTTTAGCCTTTTAGAGAAGGCTTTTTTTTTTTTTTTTGGTACCGGGGATCAAACTCACGACGTCACACTTGCCAGGCAGGTGCTTACGCCACTGAGCTAAATCCCCAGCCTACTTCAGCCTTTCAGAAAGCTAAACTTTGAGATTCTACTATAAGAGTTGGCATATACACTAAGTGCTTACTGTGTGCTGGCCAATTTGAGATTACAATACAAGGACAAAAATCAGTAAAAATTCTGATTAGACAAGAGAATACAATGGATCTTTGTAATTAACTCAGTTAAATTCATTATGTTTTTATAAATTATCCAGGCATAGGAGCACTATTTTTTAATAGCTGGTATTTCTGTGTAAAAGTATTAATTTGTGTAGAAGTACTTATTTTAATTGATGAAATTTACATTAATTTGATAAATGCAGTCATTATCAACATCTCTACCAAAAAATATTAATTAAGAAGAAGTAACTAACAAATTAAACACAATATGTACATGAAGCTATTACTTGTAGGAAGTTATTAGGAAATTGGGTTCTTAGCCAGGCAAGGTGATCCATGCCTGTAATCCCAAAACTCTGTGAGGCTGAGACAAAAAAATTAACAAATTCTGACCCACCCTGGACAATTTAGCCAGATCCTATCTCGAAATTTAAAAAAGGGCTTGGTGTAGGGGTACATGTCTGTAGTCCAAGTACTTGAGGGAGAGAGATTACCGTGAGTTCAAGGCCAGACTGGGCTCTGTAGTGAGTTCCAGGCCATCCTGAACTGTATTGTTTGGTTTCTTCTTTTGTTGTTTTGAGCCTGTAATTGTGTGTGTGTGTGTGTGTGTGTGTGTGTGTGTGTGTGTGTACGCGCGTGTGCTGGGGATCAAACTCACGACCTTGCGCTTGAGAGGCAGGCACTTACACTGCTGAACTAAATCCCTAGCCCCATCCTGAACTGTATTTTAAGAAGCCCTGGGTTCAATCCCCAGTACTGCAAACAGAAAGCACTGTAGTTGATTAAAAGTAAGTTTAAATGACAGCACTGTAGTTGATTAAAATTAAGTTTAAATGACAGCATGTTTATCTCTCCTTTCTCAGATATAATTGATGAAAACCTGGTATACATGTTGTTATAAAGCATCATATAAATTGCTTTTGATAGGGAATAAAAATCATAGTAGGTTGAAACCATATATTCATGGTAGTATTTAGAATAATGTACTTGGCATTTTTCAGGATGAAGAACTGCTTTCCAGACTTTAAAAAGATGGCTGATCATGATCAGGTAACTGTTGGTTCAACCTCCATTTACAGGACTATTTTGAGCTCATCAGGTATAACATCAGTATGAAAAATATTGGTCATGAAGTACCGTGAAATCAAACATTTTGCTTTTCTCTGGTAGCTTAATTTTCATCTCTCAAGGTCTCTATAATTATAGTTTTTTTCTTGGAAGCTTAAAGGTAGAGTAATAAACCCACTTTATTTGTTTGAATTTCTTTCATTTGAATGATTCTAGACAACACTCAGATAACTCTTCTCTTGAACATTTATTTTTCTTCCTAAGGCACTCCTCTGACTGAATTTAAAAGTTCTCAGTATTTACTTGTATGTAGGTAGTTCTAACTGCTTTTGTTATTGTTCTTGTCATAATGTTGTTAAACACTGACTTTTACCTAGTCTTACCGCTACTAACTTTAAACTGTGTCATGGATTTTTTTTATATTTGGGCTTTTGCTGTGCTAAGGGTACAGCTAGGGTCTTGCACATAGTAGGCAAGGCTCTACCACAGTATCACATCCCTGGCTGTTACATAATGTATTGTTCTAATGTAACATAAGAAATATAACAAATTCCAAAATACTCCTGGATGAAGTAGTCTTTTTTATTAAAATCACTAATGAGCAAGGAGAAGGAAATAAGCACTGTGATGTTGCTATCTTTTGCTTCAAGTTTATATCTCAGTGTAGCCAAATTATAATATTTTTAAAAGCTGTTTGTAGTTCTGCACATGTGCATTTATTGACAATGGTAAATTGTCCAAGATGGTTACAGGGCATAATCTCATTTTTAAAAAAATACATCTCTATAGAAATAATCTAGAGTGCTATAACCAAAGTTTAAAATGATTAATGGTAAGTAGGATTAGAATATCATTTTTGTTGCTTGTTTTCAGATTTCTACCTGTCTGTATTTCTTATGTCATCAAAATGATAGATAAAAGTTTTTACAACTATGATATGTATCCAAACATCTATTTTTATATTTTGTATGTGGTTCCCCTCTCAGGAGACTAAAACTACAGAAGAAATTGATGAAGCATTGAAGATTGCAGGCCATAATTTTGAACAATTAAGTATTGCTGTAAAAGTAAGCATTTGAATGATTAAATTCTAATAATGAATTTTTAAAAGTTGAGCATGACCTGTTTATTTATTTATTTTGTCTTTTTTGACACAGGGTTTCATTATACAGTTCATACTGATGTTGAACTCACAGCAATCCTGCCATAGCCTCCTGAGTTCTGGGATTATAGGCATGTGCTTGTCTTTTTTAAAGAATGGAAAACTCCTCCCTTGACCTGCTATGATTGAGCTTGTAGCATTGTTGTGTTAGGAATCTAATGAAATGGAGCTATTACTTATACTTTCTCAGGGCATAATTTTGTCTCAAAAGCATTGCAGACCATCTTTTGAATGTTTGTCCATTGTTGGCTGTGTCTTCCAAATGGAGGAGTTTATTCTCTTTTCTCCCTGCTCTACATAGCAAAAGATAAAACTCTTAGTAACAAAGAGAAGAAGCTAAGAGCACCAGTCAACAACACATTTACAGTTGAGAAGTTCCGAGGGTATAGCTGCTTTTCTACATGGAAGTACATTTTTGATTGGCCAAAAATCACTGTAACAAGTTAGCTTTCTCAAAAGTAATGAAAATTTGATAAAAGTAAATAGCACAGAAAAAATATGAGAGAAGGAAAACATTCTGGAAAACAAAGAATATTATCTGAGCTGAGAAATAGTTACAAGATAATTATCACATGTAGTGAGAGAAAATCTGTGATCAACTGAGCATAGTCTTCAGCATCTGAATTTGGGAGGGGTACAGTTTAACCCCACACAAATACCTCTGTAGTCTTATCTTTTTCAACATAAAATATATTCACCATATCTCAGCATCCCTAAATCATAAGGTCCCATTCCAGTGTCAATCCTAATTCCAAAATCTGTCTAAATCAGGTATGGGTGAAATTCAAGGTATACTTCCTCCTGGGCCAAAATTGCTGTGCAACAGTGAGCTGGGGGGGAGGGGGGTAATAGATTCTAAGCAATAGGATTTTGTGAAGTGGAAGGACTTAAATTGTATTTTAAAGAGAAAAAACAGTAAAAACAATGACATAAAATTTCAAAACAAGACAGCTGGAGAGTGACTGGTTAATACATTGCAAATTGTTATCTTCAAAGTAGCTGCTCATATATTAATAGATATAGGCATGAAAAATTTATCAAACACTATAAACACCTTTCTTTTCAGTAAACTAATAGAAATTAGTAGTATAACTATAATGTGTGTATATATATTTTTTCCTTTTCCCTTCCTTTTTTTTTCCTTTTCCCCATCCCAGTTCCTCTTTCCTTTTAAACAGTTTCTTCCCATTTCACAATATCTATTGTACATTTTGGATCTTATTTACTCTGTCAGCTTCTCAATGACATTATACTGTCAGGGAGACAGTATAATGTTTACACATGTGAGACTGATTTATTTCACTTATGAGTATGGTCTCAAATTGCATCCGTTTACCTATAAATGTCTCAGATTTATCCCTCTGAGCAGTATTCCATTGTATAAAAATATACCTTTTTTATTCATTCCTTGACTGACAGGCATCTGGGTTGTTGCCAAGATCTAGCTATTACAAATTGTGCTGCTATAAACATGGGTGCACATACATTATTGTGGTATGATGTTTTTTAATTGTTCTGAGAAAATACCCAGAAGGGGAATAGCTGGGTCGAATGGGACCTCTAGTCTTAGTTTTTTGAGAAATCTCCACACTAATTTCCATAGTGGTTGCACCAGTCTGCATTTCCAACAACAATGAAAAAATTCTTTTTTCCCCACAGCCCCATCAGCATTTGGTATGGCTTGGCTTGATTTCTTGATAATAGCCATTCTTTGTGGGGTGAGATGGTATCTCAGTGTTCTTTTAATTTGCATCTCTCGAATGCAGTGATGTTGAATATTTTTTCCACATTTATTTGCTGTTTGTATTTCTTGATCTGAGAAGTGTGTCTTCATGTCAGATGCTCATTTTCAGATTGGGTCTTTGAACTTGGGGATTTGATTTTTTTCAGTTGTTTATATGTTTACAAGTCTTTTGTCTGAAGGACAGTTGACTAAAATTTTTTCCCAGTCTGGGTTGTCTTTTTATTCTCTTGGTGATTTCTTTTGATATGCAAAAGCATTTTAATAAAATGTAATCCCTAAGCAGCAGTTAAAACTGTATAAAAATACAATGAAATATATGAAATAGCTAACATTTAATTCAAGTGGTTTCTAAGTTTGTTTTACGTGTTTGCAGTACATGATTACATTCATAATGGAGACTTGGTATATGTATATAACATGTTAATTCTTTTTAACCCATTCCCCACCCTTTCTTCCCCTCTCTATGTCTTGGTCCCCTGCCAAAATAATTTGTGCCCTGTATGACTAAAAAGAGACAAGAAAAATTTAGAACCTGTGTGTGGTAGAGCAGGCCTATAATACCAGCTGCTTGGGAGGCTGAGGCAAGCAGATCCTTAGTTTGACAGTATAGCAATACCCCATCTCCAAAAACAAAATTTAGAAAAAGTAGTTTATAAGCAGTTTTAAAAGTCTTTTTGCCACATTATCAGTACAAAATGGTAGTAAAAATGTAGTCATGGCTGATGAGTACCAGAATTTAAAGTTGAACTTTGTAATTTTGCCTCTTGTGTTGATATTTTGAGAAGTCTAGAAAATACTTTTACTTTAAAAATTATATTGACAGTACAACTTCTCTGAAGTAAAAATGCTAAATTGGATCTGAATTGTCTTTATAGATGCTTGAACATACACAGAATCAAACAAAAGAGGAGACAGACGGTCTTATAGAGGTTGTGGAGAAACAATTTGATGAACTCTTTGCTTCTCTAGTTTCCAGGTAATGACTTTAATGATTCAATGAAACTGAAGTTTTTGACATTAACTTGTCTTTTTCTTTCTTTGTTTAGATTAAAGTAGTCTCTACAGACTGATTTTTTAGAACTTCAAACTGATAAACTTCTTTTTTCTTGTACTGAGATTTGAACCCAGGAGCTTTGCACTGAACTACATCTCCAGCCCTTTAAAAAAAAATAACTTTTGTTTTGTTTTCTCTAGACAGGGTCTCACTAAGTTGCCCAGGTTAGACTCACACTTGTGATCCTCTTGCCTTAGCCTTCCAGAGTGCTAAGATTAATAGCATGCACTACACACTTGACTGAAAATGTTTTGGTGTTGTATTTTATTTTATTTTGTTTTTTAAACAGCTGTTTACCTTCTAGTTCCAAAAGTAATTTTTTTAACTGGTCCTGGGGATTGAACTGAGAGTGAGAGTCTTTGTATTGAGCTACATCTCTAGCCTTTTAAAATTGTTTTGTAACTAGCTTCTTACCTCAGCAGTTAGCTCAGAAAAATCTTTCAAAACCTAACTTGTACTATAGAACTCAGCATACTTAGGAAAATACAAACAGAACTTAAGTAACTTTTCTCCTACATAGTTCTGTCATTTTCTCATGTGCTTATTTGCATCAGAGCAGAAGGCTAATAGACGTTACAAAATGAGTAATACATGTAATTTCGTCAAAGCTCTTTGGTATGTATTATTTTTAATCAGATTATATAGGTAACATCAACGTTCTTTCCATTATGAGTTTCAGTTAGCAGCCTCATAAAATTTGTGACATGTTCAGAATAATATACTTAGCATCATCATGTATTCATTTGACTCTTCAATCAGTATATTTTTAAAAAGTCTCTGTATGCTTCCTGAACATAGACCTGATCTGTTCTGCATAAATTAGTTGTGTGCGTTTGTTTGGGTAGCACTGGGAATCAAACCCAGGGTCTCACCCATGCTAGGCAAGTGCTATACTACTGAGCTTTTTGTTGGTGCTGTACTACTCCAGCTTTTGGTTGGTATTATTTATTCTCACATTTTCTCTTAAGCTTTAACATTTACATAATAGGTTATGTGCAGGAGTTTTGGGAGTATTATTTTACAAAAGCGTATGCATAACATAAATTTTCTTTTTAACCATTTTTCTCCTTTGAGTGATAATTACTTTTGTTCCTTTTTAGCATTTTTAAACTGGTTAAAACCAGTTTAGTGGCATATGGTAAATCTATGTGTAACTTTTTGAGGAACAAACTATTTTCCGTGTTGGGTGAATATACCATTTTATTTTCCCACCAGGAATACATAAGAGTTCTGTTTTCTCTGTATTCTCATAGACTTGATATTTTTGTTGGGTTTTGTTGTTGTCTTCTTGTTTCTTAATAGTAGTCATCCTTATGGCTGTGAAACAGTTTCTCATTATAGTTTTGTTCTGCATTTTCCTGATGATTAGTGATACTGATCATCTTTACAAGAGCTTATTTATTGGCCATTGTATATCATCTTAACTCCATCATGCATTTGTGAATTGAATTATTCTGTTGAAGTGTTAGGAGTTGTTCATATATTCTGAATATTAAACCTCATCCTCTGAGTTACCTTTTCCCTCTTTTGATAGAAACTTTTATAAATCAGAGGACACTAATTTTAACTGGGTCTGCAATCCCAGACTGAAACATGAGAATTGCAACTTGAAGCCCAACCTGGAAAATTTAGCAATGCAGTGAATCTATCTCAAAATAAAAAATGGGCAGGTGATCTGAGTCAGTGAACATTTTGAAAAGACTGTCTTTTCCCCATAGAATGGTCTTGGCGTCCTTGTCAAAAATCAGTTCACTTGTATATATGAAAGTTCAGTTCCTGGGCTGTTTCAGCACATTAAGCTCTATATATATCCTGATGCCAGTACCACACTACTTTATTACTATAGGTTTGTAGTAAGTTTTGAAATTAGGATATGAGTCTTCCAACTTTGATCTTGTTTTTTGAGATTGTTTTGGGGTCTCCCTTAAGATTCCCACAATTTTTAGGATAAGTTTTTCTATTTCTGCAAGAAATGTTACTAGGAATTTAAGAGTTGGGTTTATTTGTAGATCACTTTGAATGGTGTTGACATCTTAACATATTGTCTTCAAGTTGATAAATATGAAATGCCTTTTCATTTATTTATAATTTTAGTTCATTTAAGCCATTTTGCATAGTTTTTGATAATACAGATCTTTTGCCTTGGTCAAATGCATTGTGAAGTATTTTGTTCTTTTTTTATTTTTGTTTGACATATGATATTTATACACATTTATGAAGTACAGTGTGATTTTTGGTTCATAGGTAGTAATCAACTCATAATTAGCATGTTACATTTTTGTAATTTATTTTGCGTATATACAATCTTCTAGCTATTTTGAGATATGTAATGTGTTAGTACTATACATAGAACACTAGAGTTTATTCCTCCTATCAGATAATAAACATTGTACTGTTGATGAACTTTTCACCCCCTCTTCTCCTATTTTCTGCAATCACAGTGACCCACTACTCTTTCAACTTCTGTGAAATCAATACTTTTAGACTATACTTATGAGTGAGAGCATGTGGTGCTTGTCTTTCTGTGGTTGATTTGTTTTCCTTAACACAGTGTCCTCCAGGTTCATCTGTGTTGTAATAAATCACAGGGTTTCATGATTTTATGGCTGAATGATACTTGACTGTGTGTACACAGTGTAATCAAAATATACGGTAAAATTTTTTTTAAAGTTTAAATACTCTATTACACTAAGAGACACATTAACATTAATCTCCCTCAAAATACTTCCCCTTGCTTCCAGCACACTTACTCCATTATCATTATCACTTTCTGAAGCTGTTCTTGGAAGTCCTCTTGTGAGTATCTTTAAAATTCAGTGTGAAATTCAAAAGTATCTTTAAAATTCAAAAACAGAGTGAATGTTGCTGCTGAGTGCCATCCAAGGAAAGGCAGGCTCATAAAAACGTTATTCCTGGATTTGGTACTGTGCAATTTATGGCTATTGTTCAAAGTCAAAACAACCAGGAAAGGTAACTATTTTAAGTTGATTCAAGATAGCCATGGCAGCACAACTAAAGATACAAAAGAGGACTTCCAAAACAACTTCAAGAAGTATTGATGTGTGTTCAAGGCAAGGGGGTAAATATTGAGGGGAATTAAGGGCAATGTGTTTTTAATAAGTTATGCTACCTATGTACCTCATTTTATTTATACAGGTATCTCTTTTTGTTTGAGAGAGTCTCCGTATGTAAAAAGGGTCTTAAACGTGCTATGTAGCCCTTGGTTGGCCTCAAACTTAAGATTCTCCTGCCTTAGCTTCCCAAGTGCTAGGATTATATGTATGCAGCACCACCTGGGCATTTAGGGTTATTCCATGTCCCAGTTATTATGAATAGTACTGCAATAAACATGATCATCTAGATGTCTTTTTGACATGTTGATTTCATTTCTTTTGTGCATATAAAACATTTTAATTCCTTTTTTCAACCACTTTCCCTTGTCTCTCTCCCTCTCTTAATCTCCTTCCACTTGAGAAAAATTTATCTCTGTCTCTCCTACTATCTATTATTTTGATCTTCATTTATATTTTGGGCTTCTCATACAGAAAAAGTGTGGTATTTAAGCTTATGCATCTGATTATTTCACTTAAAATTATGGTCTCAGGGTACATCCAGTTTCCTACAAAGGACTCAAGTTTGTCTTTCTTGGGACTGGGGATTTAGCTCTGCCTGGTAAGTGCAAGGCTATGAGTTCGATCCCCAGTACCAAAAAAAAAAAAAGCTTGTCTTTCTATACTATTTTTTATAATGGTATAATGGTTGAGCTAGTTTATATTCCCACTAATAGTGCATAAGAGTTTTTTTTCTCCTCATCCTCGCCAACACTTGTTTTTTGGTTTTTGGTTTCATTTTATTTTGCTTTGTCTTTTGATAATAGCTATTGCCTGAGTAAGGTGATACTTTATCACGTTGTGATTTTGATTTGCATTTCCTTTATGATTAGTGATATGGAGCAGTTTTTCATATATTTGTTGCCCATTTTTATGTCATTTTTTGGAAAATTATCTATTCAGATCTTCAGTCCAATTTTAAATTGGGTTTTCTTGCTTTTGATTTGGTAGGCTTCCTTATAGTATATTCTGGATATCAATCCTTGTCAGATGTATGTTTACAAATAGTATTTTCTCCCATTGTGTAGATTGTTTCTTTGTTCTGTTAATTATTTCCTTTGCTGCTCAGAAGCTTTTTAGTTTGATATAGTACCATCTGTCAGGTTTTTTTGTTGCCTGATTATTTAGGGTCATATCCAAAAAAGTCCTACCCCAAGGCACTGTCCTTTAGTGTTTCCTTTGTCACCCAGTGAAATTACTTTTTTAAATACTCTTTAGTTATTATAAATTCACATTTATAAATAAGGAATAGTGGCATATGCCTATAATGCTGGCATCCCAGGAGGCTGAGGCATAAGTATTGTGAGTTTGAGGACACTGTGGGCAACTTAGTGACTTAGCAAGATCCTGTCTTAAATTTTAAAAAAAAAATTTAAGGAGTCAAGGATTGGTGTGTATTTTGGTATGAAGGCCTTAAGTTCAATCCTCAGCACTACCACCACCAAAATTCACCTTTACATAGATGTTCATGAAATACTATGAAATAACCTTTGTGTTTTAAATGAAGGAAAAAGAACTTATGTGAAGAACTTGTCAGAAACATGGATGATTATTTATCACATTTAATAATGGCCAAAAGCTACATTGAAGAGAAAAAAAATGATTTGGATGCAGCTATGAAGATAGCAAAAGAATTAAAATCAGCACCATCTCTGAGGACATTTTGTGACCTTAACCAGGTAATTTTAATTGTTTACAATGTAAATAGGTTTAGGGGTGTGTCTTGGTTACTTTTCTCTCACTGCTGAGATAAAATACCCTGTGCCCAAAATTAAGGAACGTTTATGTAGTTCACAGTTTGTGGAGGTTTCAGTCTATAATCAGCTGGCTGCAAGGCAGGGTTCATGGCAGAAGAGGACAGCAAAAAGGGGAAGAGCAAACCTCTTTTCCTCCCTTATATTGTAAGCAAGATAACCACCACCCCTACAGCAGGTATAGCATTCACACCATCTCCCTGTGCTCTTCTTGCACAGGATGAGGATGTTTACAAAGTGAGACCCCCCCCACCCCCTGCTGAGCTGCTTCTAAACTTTTCAAGTTGATACAATGTATCAACCTTTACATGGCAGTTTAGTTTACATGTTTAGCAATGTGGGATTTTACATTATGCTAATCTATACAGATACTCCTTAATTTAAATGGGGTTATGTCCCAATAAACCATTGTAAATTGAAAATGGATTTATATAATTAACCTACTGAATATCATAGCTTAACAACGTATAATTGTAGAGTAGCAATTGTTTATTCTTTTGATGTGTTTTTTGTTTTGATCACAAAGTTGTCTGCCACTTGCCCAGCATTGTGAGAGGATCAGACTACATATCACTATCCTAAGAAAAAGATCTAAATTCAAATCCATTAATATTGTTTCCCCTAGATGCATATTGCTGTCACACTATTAATAAAGTCAAAGTGTCGTAAATTGAACCACCATACAACAAGGACCATTGTATTGGTATCAACTTAGGATTCTTAGGTATTTTGAATTGTAAGACAGTATTCACTTTCTTTAGCATATTATTTTTTTATAACTTAAGAAAATACTGCAATAAAGTCTTTATAACACATTGTCTGAGAGCAAGTAAGATGGCATTGAAGTGAAAGTTGAGGTTTGTGTTTGTCAGTTTTTCATCAGTACTGCAAATACCTGAGATCATCCATTTATAAGGAGAAAAGACTTATTTCAAGGCTCACAGTTTTGAAGGTATTAGTCTATGATTGCACAGCTCCGTTGCTTTTGGCCTGTAGGGCCACATCATGTGGGAGTGCATGGCAGAGCAAAAGCACTTGCCTTATTGTCAGGTAATGAAAAAGAGTAAAAGGGGCTGAAGTCGCACTGTTCCCTTTGAGGACATGGCCTCCCTTTCCTCCTAGACCCTTCCTCCTAAAAGTTTCCACTGCCTCCCAGAACTGCCGTAGTGGAGGCCAAACCTTTATGATACAGACCTTTAGGGGTTACATGGATTCAAACTGTTAACAAGATTTTTAGGGCACCTGAATAAAAAAATGAAGACGCCTAAGAGAGACAAATGAGACTTTGTTTTGTCTCATAAATAATTTAGGTATGGATAAATTCTTACCTTAAAATTTTAATTCAAGATCTCATTCATGTTTTGGTGTCCTTACCCTCCCTGAATATACAAGTCAACAGAAGAACTGCTTCAACAATCTTCTATCATCTAATCTTGCACCTAAAGTATAGAATTGGGCAAAAATAGAATCTTTTGGGATCTTATTTACCATAGATAATCAAATGGTTTAGACTGAATCAAAATGTGGAATAAAAGCCAGTGGTTGATTTACTTCCACAATCTTGTAATTTCTAAAATGAAAGCTGAAGAGTTTGCCACCATCTTATTTGGCCCTCCTTGACCCCTAATTCTAAAAACAATAATGATCATTTTCTGTGTATTACATGTGAGATACTAAGCAATGAAAAAAACCACAAAATTTGGCCTTCCCCTGGTTAGTTTCATTAGGAAGATGAAACACAGAAATCATTTGAAGATAGCAACCTAGGTGCAAAATGAGTCTGATCAGAATTTTCTGTTATCCTGTAGCTATCTCCCATTTATTAGCTGGTATGTTGTTATCTGTTAATACAGGTCTTCATAAAAGTTTAAACTGCTTTAGGAAAAAAGGTTATAAACTTCTTTGCACCCATTCCTTCAAGTGCCCAAAATTGAGCCTTTGAATACATTAAGGAAATACCAAAAATAATTACCTTTCTAAGGACCAGGGATGTAGCTCATTAGCATAGTACCTGCCTGGCAAGCACAAGGTCCTGAGTTCAATTTCTTTTTTTAAATTTTATTTTAAAGGGGGTAAAATTAAACACAACAGAACAGAACAGAACAGGATATAAGAAAGCATAAATTTCAAAGCTAGACAACCAGAGATCTTCACTATCTGTCATATTGTCTCTTCTTTTCTTCCAAATGGTTGTCCATATCTTTGCACATGGGGAGCTCATACTAAATAACATAGCCAATCTTTCACAAAATGTGTAGTTCACTGGCTCCCACTTGCTAAGGAGTAGGGGGACCCGGGACAGGGGACAGGACGACGTGAGATGTTTGATTCTCAGCCTATGCAATGGCAGGCTCACAGCCATCCCCCAGAGAGGGGAGGAGTCCCCCCCCCGAGTCAACACCCGAGTCAACCACATGGTGCAGGTCCCAACGCGCCAGGGTCTCTCTCCTTCGGGCCGCCGAAAGTCTGCCACACTCACCTGCTATTTCTTTCTGATGAATTGACCATTCCATTTCCAAAGTTCTAAAATGGCCAACAGACCACAGAAAGAATTCTCTTTAGGCTCCTGTTTGAAACCAGCAGCTACAGCAATCTGCTGGCCTTGCTTCAGTGCCACCTGAGTTCAGTTTCTAATACCAGAAAAAAAATTTTTTCTTTCTAAAATTTTACCCTTTCAGCAGTATTTGTGACAAAAGAAAATTAACACATTAGTAACATTTTTTTTTATTATAGATTATCCAGACTTTGAAGTTAACATTTGAGAGTGAATTGTCACAAGTTAATTTTTTAAAGCCAAGGAACCCTCCCAGGTGAGTAAGTAATGGTTCAGGAGATTATAACAAGTATAAAAATGTATTGGAGCCTAAATTTAGTAACTGAGCAAACAGTTATGATTTGAAACTTTGGATCAAAACTGTTTCCCAACCAAGCAGCCAACTTAAAATGTGATTTATTATACATTTGAAAGTTATTTAAATGTTTTCATTTAAATTAGTTATTTTAATGTCACAACTAATTCTGTTTAAAGATGGTAATAATAATAAACTTAGAATGTTTTATGTGCTGATTATTTCAGGTTGAATATGAATTGCAATGAGATTATCTGTATGTTAAGCAATATGGGAAAGATTGAATTTGAAGATTCAACAAAGTAAGTATAATCATAGCAACATGCCATTACTATCTGACAGCACCTCTAAGAGAAAAATTGATGTTTAAGTATAGTATGATTCAAAAGCTGAAAAACAAGCATGGCATGGTGGTGCCAGCCAGTAGCCTCAGAAATCTGTGAGGCTGCAAGAGGAAGATCACAAGTTTGGGTCCAACCTGTGCAACTTTGTGAAACCCTGTCTCAAAAAATCTGGGTATATAAACCAGGCATGGTGTAATTCCATCCTGTAATCCCATCACTTAGGAAGTTGATGTAGAAAGGTTACTGTGAGTTCAAGGACAGCCTGAAATACATAGTGAGACCCTGTCTACAAACAAACAGAAAAGAAAATTGAGAAAGAAATAGAATGAATACATTGATGTCTTATAATTTATTAGCCATCTAAAGTAAAAGGTCTACGAGTCACTTGGGTGTATATTCCAAAATCTAAGAGATCTTGAACTCATTCTGAGTTTAGAAGTAGCCAGAATACAGGTGCTATAGAAACTCCCCAAAAGAAAACAAGTTCACGCTTACGATTTGACCCCTAAATTTATCACAGTCATTATCTTATGGAACAATCTAGTACACAGTTACAGAGGCTAGAGATATGAGCATATCTGCTCCAAACCTGATAAAATCATATAGGCCAGTTTCACAAAAGTGATAATAGTCACAATGCAGTCCATTAACTTAGTGGACAAATACAATTGCCAACAGGAAGTAGAATATTAATATTAGCATTTTTTTTCCTAACACCCAGACAGAAGTGAGAAGCCAGATTATCAGAAGTTTCAGTTTTGCAATCTTATGTGGAATAAAAGGAGTAAGATTAATCATAGCTTAACAGCATTAGGCTGAGACTAGTGTACTACTCTGTATACTCCTGAATCAGAGAGAACACCAGTCCTTCAGTCCAAGTCATCTTCCTGTATGCAATGCTTGGGCAAACCCTTCCCACATTTGCCTTTGCAGTTGGAATTTTGGGTTTTCTTAAATAATAAGCAACTTTTACAGTAAATATGTTATTTTAGGCTGGGGATTTAACTCTGTGGCATAAGTGCCTGCCTGGCAAGTGCAAGATGATGAGTTCAATCCCCAGTACCAAAAAAAAAAAAAGTTACTATTTTTTTCTTTTTTTTTTTTAGATTTTTTTTATTTTACAGAGAATAAAACAAAAGAGGGCAGAACAGAGCAGATCAGAACAGAACAACATATGCAACACAGTACTTTACATTAAGACAACTGGACATTAACAGTAGCTATCACAGTATCTCTTTCTCTGCTATAGTTGAGCATAGTTTCAAATACAATAATATCAAACATAACAAAATAGTATAAAACCATTCAAAAGAATGAAAGAATTACAGGGCATTCTGAACCGAATAACAGAGAATGATCAATGGCTACTATGATATCTCATTTTCAATAAAAATTTTTGTTTATACAATCACATATATTAAAATCCCAATAAGACACAACATGATAGAACCAATGGTAATAGAAGAATAGAAGCATGGTAGGACTTCTAAGCAAGATGATATTAAATCAACAATAGCTGTCATAATGTTTTGTTTTCCTCAAAACAGCTGTTCATACCATCACTCATAATAAAGTCAAACAAAACAGAATAAAACCATTCCAACTGGTGAATGAAAACATTGAAAGGCTTCAAAGCTATGAAATGGGGAATTATGATTTACCATAAAATCTTATATACTCTTATCAACTCTCATACTAGGGAGACTATATGGTATTTACACATGTGAGTCTGGTTTATTTGAAAAGTTATTTTCATAACTCGAATATGGTTGCTGTCAAATAAGTTTATGTATTAGAGTTTACTAGAGAAACATAAATAACACAATATATACAAACATGTAAGAAATTACAAGATTGACTTACAATGGTCAGCCACAAAGTCAGATGAGGGAGTGTACAGAGGGTGTCTGCATGATGGAGGATGAAGGGTCCAGGCCAAGGGGTGGAGCTTACTGTAGTGTCCCATGCAAGTCTGTGTCAGAAGGGCAATAAGTCTACAACGTTAACACTGAAGAATCTATGATGGAAGGCTGAAGAGTCTACAACAAAGACCGAAGAGTCCTAGGCAGGAGCCAAATAGTCTGTGCCAGAAGTCAGGAGACTGAAGGTGAAGACTGGAACACCTCCAAAGAACTAGTACTCAATCCCTCCTCATTTACCTTTTATTGTAAGTAGGCTACTCTCCTGGGTTGGGTGTAGCACTCACACCATCTACCTACCCTCCTCTTGCACAGGCTGAGGGTGCTATAAACTAGGGATCCTAGCTCCTTGCTCAATCACTGAAAGTTCTGACCTTCTCAAATTGACATAATGAACAATATCCTAGAAGGGTAACTGCTTGTCCTCTGCACCCCAGGATGTAGAGCTGCTGAGTCACTCAGATAAGCTTCTAGACTTCTTTTTTTTTAATTTTCTTTTAAAGGGGGTAAAATTAAACAAAACAGAACAGGATGGGACATAAGAAAGCATAAATTTCAAAGCTAGACAGCCAGAGATCTTCACTATCTGCCATATTGTCTCGTTTTCTTCCAAATGGTTGTCCATATCTTTGCATATGGGGAGCTCATACTAAATAACATAGCCAATCTTTTCACAAGATGTGTAGTTCACTGGCTCCCACTTGCTAAGGGGGGGGGACAGCAAGACATGAGATGTTTGACTCTCAGGAGCTTCTAGACTTATTAAATTGACACAATGTATAATCTGTAACAATTTAAGACTATTCTGAGAGTCCTGATTTTGTTACAGATTTTTAACTGACAATAGAGGCTTAAAATTTATCCTAGTTTTCAAAGAAAAAGTATCACTATAACCTACCTCGCCTGTTTGCAGGTGGTAAACCATGGGTTTCTTTAGTTAAAGAAAACGTTGAAATAGGTCAAAGACAGTACCCTGGAACAATACCGATGTTTAAAGCAGTGAAAACAGTAGCTCCTACAAAAAACCAAACTGAGAGGGAATAAGCAGAGTGGTAATGCTTTGTGTCTGGATGTCTCTCCAAAACTTGACGTGGGCATGGAAGGCAGACTTTTCAGAGGTGTCTGAATCTAGAGTGTGCAATACTAGGATTAAGGGTTCTGGTGCAACAGCCAGCAGAAATACTGAAACAGCACCTAGAATTTGGAAATGCTGAATTTAGGGTGGCATTGTTCCTTAATTCTAAAACGCTTTAAACAGTATTCTTTGAAGATGCCAGATCCACTGTGGATTAAATAAACTATAAACATCATCAGATTCAACTCATTTAATTGTAAAATTGTAGATAGCATAAAACTGGATATGTGAAGATGGGATAATATAGTTAGCTTGGGTTAGTGGCTGTTTAAAAACCATACCCATTGGATGCAGATTAATAGCAATTTTGACTTTATACTTACAGTACATTGCCAAGTAATAGAGTACAGCACTTGGTAGTCAACTTACTGTAGTAAATTCAATGATAGCAATAGAAAAATAAAAATATGGGGCACCTAGATGCCTTTTTACCTTTTGCATATGTCACAGTGTCAGCTGTCAGATTTACAGGAAATGACTTGAAGGTGAATATTAAAATAGCCATACTCTGTATTTTTAAACAGATGTTATTCCCAAGAAAATGAGGCTGGACATAATATTCAAAAAAAGTATAATAGTAGAAAAGAACTTCCTTATGAGACATACTCATCCCTGGAAAAGCAACAGGTTGATTTGTCTGTCCTGATCAGTGAAGCACCAGCACCTCCTTTGCAACCAGAGACCAGTGGCATACAAGCCGAAGGGAAAAACAGCCAGCCACCTAAAGAGGTGATGACAGTGACATCCCCTAAAACCATTGCTGTGCTGCCTCAGATGGGGTTGAGCCCTGACGTGATAATTGAAGAAATTATTGAAGAAAACCTGGAATGTGAGTGATAATATAAAATATATATTCTATAATTAGAAACAATTGGTATTTTTAATCTATAGCTAGAAAAAATTATTTCATATACTTAACAGAAATGTATTGCTGTTATAGTCTTATCTCTTATGCTCATTATGTGTTAGAATCTGTTGATTCCATGCTTCTATTTCCACATTATCCAAAGTTAAGGTAATTTTAATTTTGATGAAATAATATAGCCAACCTCTGGAGGAGGATAAATTTAATATTTAGGTTAATTAGGGTATTTGATTTTTTCAATGTTCCTAATCTCTTACAAATAATATAAATGAGAGAGATGTGACTTGTGGGAGCAGTTTTATTACTTTGTCAATTAAAAACAGTTTCTTAGAGCTGAGGATGTAGCTCAGTGGCACAATGCCTGCCTGGCAAGTGTGAGGTCCGGAGTTCAATTCCTGATACAGTTTCTGTTATATCTTTGTCATTTTAAACTTTTAATTTTTTATTTTAAAGAGAATAAAACAAAAGAGAGCAGAAAAAAGCAGATCAACAGAACAACATAAGCAACACAGCACTTTACAATAAGACAACTGGACATTACCAGTAGCTATCAAAATATCTCTTTCTCTGCTATAGTTGAGCATAGTTTCAAATACAATAATATCAAACATAACAAAATAGTATAAAACCATTCAAAAGAATGAAAGAATCGCAGGGCATTCTGAACCGAATAACAGAGAATGATCAATGGCTACTATAATATCGCATTTCCAATAAAAAATTTGTTTATACTATCATATATATTAAAATCCCAATAAGACACAACATGATAGAACCAATGGTAATAGCAGAGTAGAAGCATGGTAGGACTTCTAAGAAAGCTAGGATGGTAATCATGATTAAATCAGCAATGGCTGCCATAATGTTTTCTTCAAAGCAGCTATTCATACCATCATGCGTAATAAAGTCAAACAAAACAGATTAAAACCATTCCAACTGATGAATGAAAACATTGAAAGGCTTCAAAGCAATGAAATGGGAAATCATGGTTACCATAAAATCTTATATACTGTTACCAACTCTCATACTAGGGAGACTATGTGGTATTTACACATGAGTTTGGTTTATTTCGCTTATGAGTATGGTCTCAAGTTGTGTCCATTTATTTATAAATATCTCAATGTGATCATTCTTTAGAGCTGAGTAGTACTCCACTGTATAAAAATATCACATCTTTTTTATCCACTCCTCAGTTGATGGGTGCTTAGGTTGTTTCCAAGATCTGGCTATTTCAAATTGTGCTGCTATAAACATGAGTGCACATATATCACTGTGGTATGATGTTTTCAGTTCTTCTGGGAATATTCCTAGAAGTGGAATAGCTGAGTCAAATGGGACCTCCAGACCCAGCTTTTTGAGGAATCTCCACAGTGACCTCCACAGTGGTGCACCAGTCTACACTCCCACCAACAGTGCAGAAGAGTTCCTTTTTCCCCACAGCCTCTCCAGCATTTGTTGTTGGTAGTTTCTTTATCCTAGCCAGTCTTTCTAGGGTGAGATGGAATCTCACTGTTCTTTTAATTTGCATTTCTCTCATGACTAACGATGATGAACCTTTTTTCATGTATTTATTTGCCATTCATATTTCTACATCTGAGAACTGTGTATTCATTTCAGATGCCCATTTTTGGATTCGGTCTTTGAATTTCGAGGGTCTGATTTTTTTTAATTACTTATACGTTCTAGACAGAAGTCCTTTGTCTGAGGCGCTGTCCATGAAGATTTTTTCCAAATTTGTGGGTTTTGTTTTCACTCTGCTGGAAACCTCTTTTGACATGCAGAAACTCTTTAATAAGATGTGGTCCCAGTTATTGATTCTGGGAAGTACTTCCCGTGTACTTTGGTTCTTGTTCATGAATTCTCTTCCTACCCCTATATTTTGAGGTTTTTACCTACTTTGTCTTCCAGCAGTTTTAGTGTTTCTGTTTTAATATTTAGATCTTTG
>PVJX010021653.1:0-31657 GCA_004027295.1 Dolichotis patagonum | reverse complement strand
TATAATACATACATGTACACACATCTTCACATCTCATATTTTGCCAGTATTATTGTAGCTTTAAGTTATTTCCTGGGTTAGAAATATAAAAAGACATTTCCTCCTCTGAGCAAATTGAATATTAAAGGGAAATTCATTAATAGAATTATGCAGATGATGAAGCCTTTGGTGATATCACTACTTACGTGAACTTCCTTTTGTGTTTGGTAGAAACGAGTTACTCACTTGTGAGGACGTGGCCCAAGTACCGTGTGCTAAACAGCTACATGTGTTTGTGGTTTCACAGGAGATCAGTTGCCAGCACGCGGACTTGCTGAGCCTCCACCCAGCCGCTGTCCGAACGGGCAGCCTGGCCAGTCTGCAGCAGCCCGGGGGGATCCGCCTGCTGGAGGAGGCCCTGCTCCACCTGGCACCCGCGGAGCCACCCACCAAGCGTGTCCGGGGCAGGACCCACCTCCCTCCCGACACCCTCCGGTGGATGGAACTGGCTAAGTAAGGTCATGAGGGGCCGCTCGGGAGAATGCTGAAATCCACCAGAGCAACACGGAAAACACTGCGCTTCTTTGGCAGGAAATTAACCAATCAAGTTGATAGTAACACTTCTGTAAAAATTTTTTAAATTCTTTAGACTGAGCCAGGGATTTAGCTCAGCCGTCTAAGCGCCTGCCTGGCAAGCTTGAGGTCGTGAGTTCAATCCCCGGTACCAAAAAACAAAACAAAACAAAACAATTATTTAGACTGAGTCAAGAATAGTTACCATGGGAGGCGCACGCTGCTCAAGTAAAAAAAAAAAGAAAAATGTTGATTAAATCTGTTCTTTTTTTTTAATTTATTTTTTTGGTACTGGGGATCAAACTCACAACCTAGCCTTGCCAGGCAGGCGCTTACACCGCTGAGCTAACTCCCCAACCCAACTGTTCATTTCAAAATACAGTTGTTTGAACTCAGAATTATCCCCAAGTCCAGCTTCCTGCAGAGTGTGGCTATAAATTATCGTTCCCAGTATTTTATGTTTTTTCCAGTTTTGCTAAACTGAAGAGGATGATTTATGATTTTCAACAGGACCGAAAATTTTAGAAACAGTTTAATCCAGTATTTTATTTGGGGAAAACAAATTCTATTTTGTAGTCTGCCGTTGTGGATTAGGTCTGATTTGTCTCTTACCGTGATTTAATTATATAGAAGCCCAGGCATCGTTCTGAGATGTTAGGTCAGGGCTGAAGTTTAATTTGAGCAATTTTAAGGTGATCTTTACATTTTTTAGGTTCTTTGTAAAAATATAATAAAACAAAGAGGGGGTCCTTACCCTTTTTTCTGAGTAGTCACTTCCTACCTTTCTTTGAGTACCATGATTGTGCCAGACAGAGAGGAGACTGGAATGTGATCTAGACATTGATGCAAGTCACAAATTAGAAAATCTGCTATGGGCACGTTGGTACACAGGTACCCAGAATATGAAGCAAGATGAGGTGGGTGCTGCGAGAGAATGACACGGTGCCCGTGTAATTCAGAGTTCCTCCCACCCGATGGATTTTACCAGCAGCCATTTTATCTCACTGCCTCAGGGGTACAATGAACAGGAAGCACCTTCTTCTAGGTTTAGCTTTTTCAGGGAATGAGAAACCCCTGCCTTGACTGTTTGCTAGGCAGATGGTTGCCAGGTAAGACTTTTTTTTTTGGCCAGATAAGATCTTAAGACTTCCGATTTTTGTTTTGTTTTTGTTTTTGTTTTTTGAGACACGGTCTCTGCGTTGCTCAGGCTGGCCCAGAGCTCACTGTGTGGCTCAGGCTGGCCTCAAATTTGCAGCCATCCTGCCTCAGCCTTCCAAGTACTAGGATTATAGCTATGCGGTACTCTTCCCAGCTTCTAAGGGCTTAAACTTCACATTTGTTTCTAACTTTGTTAAATACTTGCTCATATACTTGCGTGTAGTATTTTTGCAGTCTTTGCAGACAGTATAATGAACCTAATTTAGCCTCTTTCTGTGTTGTATCATCACTATGACTGTGTTCTAATGAACATAATCTAGGCGCCTGGGCACAAGGCAGGGCATCCCCTGCGATCTCTTTTCTGTTTATGGGACGTGTCTGTTCTCTTCTCCTCAGCTCCTGCCTGTGAGCTGCTAGTCCATCTCCCTCCTCCCTGTCCTGCCTCTGGTTTGTCATTTTTGACTCTTGGAGCAGGGCAATAGCAGAGTCATATCTATTCGATTTTTATCTAAATTTGAAATCCATGGGCCCACAAATTCTACAGAGCCCTTGTACGGGGCTACAGGAGATTTAGGAAAGGAACCAAAAGGCCAGGAGAACAAGGAGGAAGTCGTCCTTGGCTGGCTCATCGGGAAGCTGTAATTTTAGGAAGAGATGACATTATGGTTAAGACGCAAAAGATGGAAAAGAATTTTCTGAAAGGAAGAAAACAACACTTAAACCAACTTTATTAATTTTTTAGAGGAGGATGCTTATTTAACAAAGGCAAGACAGATTTTTTTTTTTAAGGTGAGGAAGTAAGTGTGCTAGCAAATATTATGGCTACAAGGAAGTTACTTGTCTTTGAAATTGACACGGAACTTGGATTAAAAAGAGGTGTCTTGTGATGAGAGTTGTTTACTTCTAAGTTTTTTAGCAGTAGGCAAGAATTTCACTGGGTCATCTTCAGAAGCCGATTTAATGAGACAGTTTGTACATTATGATCTTTTAATATTTTCATATTTCATTTTAAATGCCCATCAGTTTCTTCTGTATGAAGAAAGTAGCAAAGCCTACAGATAATTTTTAAATTTTACATTTTAGCATAATAAAAACACTTTATATGTCTTTAGTTAATATAATGTGTGGCATCTTTACTTGATATTTCATTAGGATAAGTACTTTTACAATATTGACTGTTCACTGATTGCACCTATTTTGGTTGTTTTATAGATTGTATAGATCAATTGGAGAATACGATGTCCTCCGTGGTATTTTTAGCAGTGAGATAGGAACAAAGCAAGTCACTCAGGATGCTTTACTAGCAGAAGCCAGAAGTGATTATTCTGAAGCTGCTAAGCAGTATAATGAGGTAAAATCAGTCTCCAGCAAATATGTCACAAACATTTGGTTCTTTGCTTGAACCAAGTGTTCCTTAGGTTTTACACAAGGATTAACAATAGCCATATATGGCTTCGTAATAACCACATGGAAAATAATTATCCCTCACTCTTTTTAAGAAAACATTGAATAGGGCTGGGGATTTAGCTCAGTGGCTTAAGCGCCTGCCTGGCAGGCGTGAGGTCATGAGTTCAATCGCTGGCACCAAAAAAAAAAACAACAAAAAAAAAGAAAACATTGAATAAAAGAGAGCATTTCATAAGTTACCAAGTACTCTTAAACTGTACTATGTTATTTCTATGTCTGCTATGATTTTATAATTTCTATGTGAGGATTATTTTCCTTCAGTAAGTGAAACATTTATGAAGAATTTGAGATGATGACTAAATTCAGTTTTACACATTCGGTGTTTTGAGTTGCCAGTGGTCATCCAAGGATGAGTGGTGAACTTCAGGGTCTGTGTTCTGTGACGCTCTTTAATGAGCAATCCTAGCTTTAAATCCTCTCCAATTTCTTTAGCTATCCTGTAGTTTAATTTTTGTTCTAAAAACTTATTGAATAGTAAATAACCCAGTCTTAAATCAGATTATGAAACATTAAGCCTTTTTTCTTATTAATTGGCTTCACTGGTAAATGTCTCCAAGGAATGGCCTTCTCTTGGTTTAGGCTTTTTATATTCATTTGTTATTACAGGATTTCATTTGTTGTTTTCTTTTATTTATTGTTTCTTTGACTATTCTCCCTTTTCTCTTGCCCTGCCATAAATCTGAAAGTGATTGTCCTCACTAGGGTTGTTACTCAGTATTCCCTTTGGAAAACATTTTCATTGGTATTCTTTCCGCTTACGGTCCTGCTAACTTTTCTCTGGCAGGCTCTTAATAAACAGGAGTGGGGAGACAGTGAGCCCACAGAGGCTGAGAAGGACTTCTGGGAACTGGCGTCTCTCGACTGCTATGACCACCTGTGTGAGTGGAAATCCCTGGAGTACTGTTCCACAGCCAGTGTAGACAGTGAGAACCCTCCCGATTTAAGTAAAATGTGGAGCGACCCATTTTATCAGGTGGGTAGAATTATTTAGGTCACTAAAATGGACTTTTAGATTCAGGTGTTTTCTACTTAATAAAATTACTTGACACCCCCCCCCACAAGGTCGTAGTTGGGAAGCACTGGGATACTTATATGACCTGACTCCCCCCGCAAGCTCCGCAGTGCTATTAAATCTTGTATTCCTTGTAGCTAAGGCTTTCGAACTAAATGGGGTGTGTTTCAAACTACGTGTCAGCATCCCTGGTGTGACCCCAGGGAAGCCTGTTTCCTGTCTCCTATGCTGTGAGATTCCGCTCTGCCTCCCCGGCCACGCCGCCGCTGCCCTCGGTGTGAGTCCGTGTGCGGCACCGCGGCCACCTTCCGCCGAAAGCAGGGCCCATTTTCCTCCCCGTGTTTCGTGGTTAGGAAATGACACACAGCATCCCAAAGCGTGTTACAAAACAGACGCGCAGACGGACGCTCTGAAGTGACGCGTGCACGGTGTGCCCCTCAGGAGACGTACCTGCCGTACATGATCCGGAGCAAGCTGAAGCGCCTCCTGCGAGGCGAGGGCGACCAGTCCCTGCTGACGTTCGTGGACGAGGCCATGCGCGGGGAGCTGCAGCGGGCGCTCACGGAGCTGCAGTACAGCCAGGAGCTGAGTCTGCTCTACGTCCTGCAGGACGACGTCGACAGGGCCAAGTACTACGCGGAGCAGGGCGTTCAGATCTTCATGCAGGTGACGCTAACAGACCCGTGTTCGCTGTGGCGCTGCGGACCCCACCGCGGCTTGGCACACACTAAGCAAGTGCCCCGCCGCTGAGCTGTAGCCCCAGCCCTGAAATACACCACTTTGACAGCAGTTTTAGAAGTCGGTAAACAAACGGAAAAAATCACCAAGCAAAATTTTGTTTATTATTGTGTCCTACCCATTTCTTTCTTTCGGTTCTCCCAGGTCCTCCTTATATTGTTATTGTCTTTTTTGTTTGTTAGTTTGACACAAGATCTTGCTATGTAGTTCAGGTTGGCCTCTAACTTGCAGCAATCCTCCTGCCTCAGCCTGTAGTGCTGGGACTACATCCAGCTTTCTTTTTAAAACTTCTTTTCATTTAAAAAAAATTCTGTTTTTGAAGTTTTTAATTTTTTATTTCTTCTTCCTTTTTTTTTTAATTGATATTGGAGAGTGTACTAAAGGTTTTCCCTGAACTAAATTCCGAGCCTTTCTTAAAACCTTTTATTTTAAGACTGGGTCTCACTAAGTTACCTAAGCTGTGCTTGAATTTGTAATCCTCCTGCCTCAGCCTGCTAGCATGCTGGGATTGCAAAGCACACACCACATCCAGTTCTGCTGGTTTTTTGGTTTCCTCTCTCACGCTGTTGCAGCACTCTTGAGAACAGGCTTTTCCATGCAGAGTACTAGTATAGAAGTGGGGTTGCTTTGTGAAGAACATGGACTGCTCTCCGGCGTTAATTTTCTGCCATTTCCCCTTTCTTGCTTTCCTGAGAGTCTTCTACTCACAGTTGTGAGTTTGTTTGTGTTTTGTGTAAGTCTGTTAATGTTGGTCTTCGGCATGGTGTTAATCATGGGAGCTTGTAAATTCCTTTTCTTTTTTATTTTGTGTTTGAGTTGGTTAGTGCAATCAAAAAGAAGTCTATCAGAAGGGAAAGAATTAGCTTCTGTGGTTGGTGTTCTACATTATAGGATGTTGTGATTTTTTGTTAATTGGTGCAGACTGGGCATGTAGGATATTTGTAGAGCACTTGCTTAGCTGATAATAAAAAAAGGAAGGCGGTAAAACCAGTAATAATTACTTGACTTGAGGGTAAAGCTCAGTGCTAGAGTGTGTGCTTTTCATGCATAAGGCCCTGGGTTCAATCCCCAGTGCCTCCCTCCAGAAAAAAAAATACCGAGACAATGATAGTCTTGAATATATCAATTTCACTTAATCAAAGTATAATTGAAAGCCTAAATTTAAAAAATCTAAACCACTTGTTTCTGTGACCTAATTTTTAACTACTCTGTAACACACTGTATAATGTATTTGTAGGGCAGTTGCTGTATTTCACATTTTAGAGAACTATATTAAAAATTTCAAGTAGTAAATTTGATTTATAACAACGCTACATGCCTTTTTTTCTAGAATTATTCAAGTATTGATGTCCTATTACATAAAAGTAGACTCACCAAATTACAGTCTTTACAAGCTTTAACAGAAATTCAGGAATTCATCAGCTTTATAAGTAAACAAGGTAATGTTTTTGACCTTTTTTTTTTTAATTATGGAAGAGTTTTAGCATTTGATTTTTTTGCTTTAATGGGAATACCTGTCTTCTCACGTATGGGTTGGACTCCTTGAATTTGTTCTATAAATGCCATACATATTTTGAAGCCATCAGAATAAACGTGTGAGGCAGTCAGGCACAGTTAACAACTGGGTCTGCAGAGCCAAAATACATTCCTCAGAGGAGCTCAGAGTAGGGACAACCTCACAAGATAGTTAAATGAGGCTCCACAGCTATGAACCTAGTGGTGGGTCTGGGGCTGCCCTGAGGGGACGGGGGACGCTGAGGGGGAGCCCAGATAGACCGCAGGAGAGAGGCGTCACAGAGCTGCGCCCGCAGGAAGGCAGCAGTGACAGGTCCCAGGCTGCCGGAGACCTCTGGGAGGAGGAGGAGGGTTTTGAGAGCCACCTGTGAGGAGTGTGAAGAGTGGAGGGCGGTGGTCCCATCAGGAAGGCCTAGCTAGTGCCACTTACCATGGGTTTGTCCCGTGCCTGTAGGGGCCATCCAAGAGTCAGAGGCAGAAAGAGAAACATTTGTCCAAAGTTGAAATATCCTAGTTATAAACTTGTTTCAATTTTTGTTAACTGAAAATAATTATGAAAATTTTGAGAAATAGTTTGTGCCAATTTTATTATCACATATTATCATTTCATTAAGTGCTTTCTATTTCAAGAGCTAGTTTAAATCTCTTTATAGCAACCTTAGATTTTTCTCAGTCATACTTTGGGGGCCTAGAGAGATTAAATGACTCAGGTAATAGGTGAGAAATAAGAACCCAGGGCTGTCTGAGCTCCAGTCCTGTGCTGACCACTGCTTTTCAGCACCAGACAGAAAAACTCTGAACATTAGCAGTGTGGAACATTGCACGAGAATTATTTTAAATACCTTTCCTGGATGCTTGAGTTCGGATTGTTTCAAATATTAAAATCGCATCTACGGCTGGGGCAATATTCCCTGATTTAACTCAAGTGAGGTCTTCAGTAGAGGTTGTGAGTATTCACACTGATGGCATAAACAAGGACTGTAAGTAGGCCTGTGCTGATTCAGAGCAGATTGTTTTTTCAAGAAAATTATCTTCTCGGTTTTCAGTGCTTTTTAAGATTTTGAAATTGCAGATGAAGAACTGTAGACCTGTAGTGAATCTAAAAAAAAGAGTGTGTTTGCTTTTCCCCTCTTTTTTTGTGTCCTAAAGTGATTCAGTTTAAATATGTTGTATTTAGTATGGTGACTTATGTGCCTTTTGTGAAAGAAAAAAAGTTTCTTAACTTGAACAGAAATTTTAATTACATTTCTATTTACTAATGATTTCTTGTCATTGAACTGTAGATATAATTAGTCAACCTCTAATATTACTTTTAGATAATTTATCATCTCCAGCTGCCCTTAAGAGGCTCCTAAAAACCTGGACAAACAGATATCCAGATGCTAAAATGGACCCAGTGAGCATCTGGGATGACATCATCACGAATCGGTAAGAGGCGGTTCTTTTAAGTCAAATGTGAGTTCTTTTCCAAAGCTGTCAGACTATACTTAGAAAAATGTGGGGTTTGAGCCTAGTGTACCTCTCATCATGCTGATTGCCCACGTAAGCTGTTCTAGCAAAGCTCTGCAGGCCGACAGTGTTCTTGTATCCCCACTCACCATCTGGGGAGAGGGGGTGCCGCCCACTCACCTTGGGGGCACCGGGGTGCGGCTGGTGGTAGAGAAACATGCTCTGGCTGGGAAACAGGACGGGGGCAGCCCGACATCTGCTCCCTCATGACTGACTTTTAGATGGGGGGATGACAACAGAAAAGATGCTGCAGAATGCTGTTTTTATTGTTGTTATTAAACCTGGAGCCTTTGACCCTCACACCTCCCAGCCCTCAGCTGACTCCCTTACACAGTTGCCCGCACTGTCCCAGGCCAGAGCTTACTTTCCCGTCCTCACCCCGCCTCGCCGAGGAAGCCTGTGGGATCTGGAGGGCAGGCGCTGACGCAGTCCTCACGGTGTAGCGGGGAGGGATAATGTCAGAGAGGTCGTGTGTTATACGTGCAAATGTCTGCAGGAGGCAGGACGCAAGAACCCTGACCCCAACCATTGCATTCTTCTATTATTTGCTCTACAACTGCTTTAAAAAAAAAAATATTGTGCTTTTTATTTTGAGGTCAGCTCTTAACTTGTGGAAAAGTTGTAAGAAAAGTAGTCTTCTCTTGTATTTGTATAGTTTTTTTCCTAGATGGAACAATTTTTGACAATGTTTTTGACATTTTCCACTCCTCGCCAAAATACTCTGTAGTTTTTCTCAGGCTGTCCCCGTTACCATCTGCCTTCTACTGCAGAGAGTCATTCTGATTACCTGGTTAAAACGTTCCCTGTCTCCCCACTGTCCAGTGCTGTTTTTTCTTTGCAACCAATGAGAAAGTTGTGTGGGAGAAGTATTGAGATACACAGACGTCCTTTTTCTCCTGAGACGTAGCCCTCGGTACTGCGTTTGCACATGACTCTGGCTCATCCAGTTTTGGCAGTGATGCTGGCAAAATAATGATTTCTGAATTTACCACGTATTCCATGATGATCAAGCCGTGTCTTCTTCTAAGGCAGAATCCTTTCATTTACCTGTTTATTTCTATAAAAACTATCAGTAAAGAATTATGGGTTCCAGTTTACCTAATGAGCTATAACGCACTATTGTCCTTGTATGGTTCATCTTTGTATCAGCTTAGACCTGGCCTGGGGGAGCCGCTGCAGGTGGGTAACAGGTTCCTCTTACAAGGTTTTCCTCCTGTTTTCTAGAAATGTTACGATTGTAGTTCTTGCATTTAGGTCTGGATCCATTGGAAGGTAATTTTTGTAGGTAGTGTAAAGTAGGAAATGTTAATTTTTTCCATATCAGTATGTAGTTGTCTACCCTCGTGTTCAAAAGTCTATCTTTTCATACTTGAAAAAAATGTGTATTTTTATTTATATTTCTGTCTAGTTCCATTAGCTGCTGAGATAGGGATATCAGAATCTTGTACGACTATTGAATTGTCTTTTTCTCTGTTTTTACTTACTGTATTTTTAATTCTGTTATTAAGCACATGCACATTGATAGATGCTGTTTCTTTCTGATGAAGTGACATAATGACACATTGATACGTCTATTACTTCATATGAAGTTATATATAATGAAAATACCACCAGAAATATATTTTTGCTTACAACTGTCATACTGTAAAGACCCCCTCCCCCTTCATTATTTGAGACAGCATCTTGCTTATGTTCCAGGTTAGCCTTAAACACAAGATCCTCCTGCCTCAGCCTCCCAGAATGTGGGGGTTACAGGCAGGGACCACCATGCCCAGCTTACACTGAACCATTTCTAACGTTTATCATTTGTTCCTAAAGATCCACGTTTTCCTCTGGTATCATTATCACTGTGTATTGGCAGTTTGATTATGGTGTTTCTAGACATGATTTTCTTTGATTTTTTTTTTAATACTGTTTAGTTTTCTGGGCAGGTTGAGTCTGTACCTTAAATTATGTCACCAAATTCGAGGATATTTGTCATTCAGATGTTTTTGCCCGTTTCTTTCTCTCCTTGTGGGATTTAGCCTATACCTACACCAGCCCTTTTTTATATTGTCCCATAGTTCCCTGAATCTCTGTTCACTCTTGTTCCATTATTTTTCTCTGTTCTGATTAGATTATTTCTATTGATCTGTTTGCAAACGCACTGTCACTTTCCTCAGTTATCTTCATTCCTCCGTTAAATGTCTGGTCTGTAAGTATTTAATTCCAAGTATTTTGTTTTTCAGTTGTAAAATATCTACTTGGTTATTTTATGTTTTCTCTTTCTCCACTGAGATACGTTTTCATTAATTCATGTGTATTTTCATTACTTCTTGAAGCAAAAAATTTCAAGTAGCTGCTTTACAGTCCTTATGAGATTGTTCTTCCATGGTCCTCCTGGAGTCGGTGTCTGTTGACTGTCTTTTCTGCTGAGAATTGATAGACTTTTCCTTTTTCTTTTGGATTGTGTCTTGGAAATTGTGAATCTTCACTTGTGTAAACACAACTTCTTACATAAGTCTCTGGAAGGCAACCAGCCCAGTTCCATTTGGATAACAGGCCCTGGCCTGCCTCTTTTGGCACAGATCTCGGGGCCATCTTTAAGCCTTTTCTACTTTGTTTTGAGTCCGGCCTGTGCATGTGGGCCTCAGGGTGGGCTGGGCCTTCATGGCTCATGCCCAGAGCTGGCGGGTCCTTTGCTGGCTCTCTCCCCTCCACGATTTCTCCACCACCTTTGGGCCAGCTGCCGCTGGGAAGAACACAGTTTCCTTTAATATGTGTTCGTCTGTCATTTCTTCAAATGTTTATCAAGTGCCCATTTCATACCACTTTTTACTTGTTTGTTCTTGTGATTAACAGGAAGGAAGAGAGAAATGGAGGGAGGGAAGAGAAAAAATAGATGTGAGGTATGCTGTACTGTTTCTAAGAAAATTAGAAACTATCTTAGAATGAACAACAAAGAATTACGGGGTGTGTGTGTGTGTGTGTTGTACTGGGGACTGAACTTAGGGCCTTCATGCTAAGCTATATCCTTAGCCTTTTTTATTTTTATTTTAAGGCAGGGTCTCACTAAGTTTCCCAGGCTAGACTTGAGGTAAAAATCCTCCTTCCTTAACCTCCTAGAGGCCTAGGATTATAGGTATACACCACCACTCTTATCTGGGTTACTTGATTATTGATCACAGACAAACTTTATATGTTAAATACCTTTGTCATCATTACTGTTGCAAAATCATCTGAAATTATAAATGCAAAATATATATACTTATGTAAATTATATTATTTATATGTAAATAAACATGTTTATGCTAACCCACACATAACTTTTAAAGTTCTCAGTGATTATAACCTGTTTGTTGCTTTATTTTATTTTTTCCTTTAGGCATAAGATGTTAGATTGAGGTGATTATAGAGAGAAAAATGACTTTTGATTCAATAGGCTTTGTTATGTGTTCATTCAGAGAGAAAATTTAAAAGAGAGAAAACTGTGAGTTGAAATGCTTTATTCTGTGGAAGAGAGGCACTAAATGACTTCTAGAAAATTCTGTTGAAATATCCTTTGTGATCTCTTAAGAGCTGGTTTATTAAAGTGGGCTGTAAAGCCAGTGCCTAGAGCATACATTTACAGTTTCAACGTGAGCAAAACCTTAATAACCATAGGATTTTTGTGTGTGCTGTGTGTATGCAGTAGCTTTCTGAATATCAAAAGATTTCTTTCATGAGACGCTGACATTGTGTCTCACTTTTCGTTGTTTTGTATAGATGTTTCTTTCTCAGCAAAATAGAGGAAAAGCTGGCCCCTGTCTCGGATGACAGCATGAGTGTTGATGACGATGAAGACCACGGTGGCGGCGGGGGCGGAGCTGAGCTGGAGGAGGGCGTGGCCTCCCTGATCCGGCGCTGCAGGTTCTCCATGAAGATGGAGATGATAGAAAGTGCGCGGCAGCAGGTGGGCCCTGCGCTGTGCCTGGCTGCTTTGTGGGATCGAGGGACTTCCCAAATGAGCTCTTTTCTTCGTTTAGCTTTGCTTTTTGATTTTGTTTTAGTGGCACTAAGGTTTGAAGCCAGGGTATCCAGACTGAACTAAATTCCCCACTCCATTTAGCTTTGCTTTAAAATCTGAAGCTTCAAGATAATTGAATAGGTAGTAAACTTTTCTCATTATAACAAAGTAAATGTATGAACTGGGGACGTAACTCGGTGGTACAGCAGTTGCCTATTACAGGTAAGACTCTGTAAAACACTTAAAGTTATCCAGAAAGCCTCTTAACATGTATTACATGCCTATTAACTATTTCAAAATGTTTATTATCTGTTATCTGAAAAACAAACCTAATACTCCTTTAGCAAAATAAATCCTTGACACTTAGTTACAAATTACTTTTAGGTTTAAGTGGTGACAGTCTATTATTTAATAAGATCCTTTTTTACTATCAAGTATACCTTGCTTAAAAGTTCTGTATAATCTATTACAACATACGAAATCACATCTGATATACTAGAGGAGCTTGCTATTTTAATGACCCTGCATAGATTGCAAACACATCTCTCTTGTTTTTCTATTAGAAATACTGTAATTAATACTGTGTTTATTGTAGGCTTAAATGCTCACCTGTAGATTTTTGAGATTTATGTTCCATCTTAGAAATTCTTTTACTGTAAATAACAGAAAATGCAACTCAGAGCAGCTGAAGAGACTAATGGAAATCTGTCACTTCCCTAAAGTGAGGTGACTTCTTAGAAGAGCTAGTTCTAGGCATATCTCAAATACTGTCTCCAAGGGCTGGCTTTGTCTCCCTCCACTCTCTCCTACCATGTTTTCGTCCTGGGTTCTCTACAGTGACTCACCCTTTGTCCTTGGAAATAGCTGTGAATAGGTCACATCATACTGTCTCGCTCCAGGCCTTCCTCCTCTAGAGACCGTTTCTCTTTGACTGTCTTCTACAGAACAAAATGCTTCCTGTCTGCAAGCCATGAACTGCCCCCACCCTTGTTAGCTCTGATTGTAGCAGGATGGCCACCCGAGCCTCTGAGGAGGCTGCTGCGGCTCAGAAAGAAGTCAGGGTGCCCAACCCCAACAGGCAGGGACGCTTTCACTGCCACCCAGACATTTCAAAGTGGGGGAAGGACATGATGGAAGAGCGAGGGAGGAATTAAACTATGAGTTCAGTATTGAGAAATCCTGTGAAAACCAAAGACAGCTGAAATTCTCTGCTATGGTACATTAATTTTCTTTCAGTATTTTTCAACAATATATTTCCATGTAATTGTGGGCTAAATGAAGTTAGATACCAACACAAGTAATATTGTAGGTAGAGAAATAATTACAGGAAATCTTCACTGTGTTTCGGATTACCTGCCCACTCTCTTTAAGACTCTTGAGAAGTGGATTTGCAATTTGAGTTTTGCCTCTTTGTTGCCAAGCCCTTCAGTAGGTGCTAGAGATGCTTTATGAAACAAGGAGATAAGCAATTATCATACGATGTTTGTGGTAAGTATTGAAGAATATTGACATGGGAGGGATATCTCAACTGCGTAGTATAAACAGAAAAAGCCTCTTAGAATAGGAGATAATGTCATGTTGAGGACTGAAAGATGAAATAGGGCAGAGGGAATAACACGAGACCCAGGAGTGATCCCGGGCACTTGGTCTCCTGAGTGGAGTGACAGTTGAGTTTCACATTGTGCTAACTTGCTGAGCACCATGGTGCAGGAAGGCCCAGGGAGGCAGGTGGTCAGATACCAGCTTCCAGACAGCGTTGTGGCTACAGTGAGGAGAGAGGATTGGAGAGGAGACAGTAACCTGCCCAGCAGACAGGACAGAGGCTGGGGGCCGTGCCTGGGTTAGCGGTCAGGGAGAGGGCTGAGGTCAGCTAGTACACAGTGACTGGGTGTGTCTGAAGGAAGGATGACGCTGGGTCTGTTTTGAAGGCTGGGTGGGCGAGAATACAGGAACAAGAATAATTTGTGTGGAAGGTGATGTATTCAGGACGTGAAGTTGTGAGGCCTTGAAGACAAACTGATTTCCTTTAGATAGTTTGCCCATCAGTGTGAAGCTGTAAGGAAATAGAATTCAGCTGGTGATAGGTGTGACTGCAGTCTGCATGTGGCAGTATTGAAACTAGGAGAACAGGTGGGCAAGGGTGAGGTATGTGCCAAGGAGCTGCATTACATGGTGAGGAAACTCAGGACAACTGAGGGACCGTGAGCTTCTTGGCCACCATCATGTCAGTTACCAGTCTTCCAAAAGAAGGGTCTTGTCTGTGAAAGGACTTTGGTGCAGACCATTTCATGGGAGCAAAAAGAGTTGGGTTGCAGTAGGTCGAGGGAAGAAGGGGGGAGGGTCCATCAGGGCAATCGGGTGCTTTCAGAAGCATGACAGAGAGGAAGAGAAGGAGCTAATACTTCAGGAGAGCATGGATGGAGAGGGTGGATAACTGCTGAAATAAGTGTCTGTGTGGAGGTTGTCAGCACAGCTTGAGTGCCCAGGTGAATCCTCTTCACTGTGCCTGCAGGGGAGGAGGAAATGAGAGGAGAGATTGGGGAGATTCAGGCATTTTCTGAAAAGTGAGCCATATAGTTATTTGCTGAATGTAAGTGGGGGTGAGGGAAAGGAAAGCTGAGGAAGTGGAGAAGATGGGAAATGACAGCTGTAGAGGAAGGCGAGGAAGCCGATGGGCACAGTTTGATTCTGTGCCTGAGGTACCTCGGAGGGAATCTGGGGAGATACTGGGCCAACTGCAGGGGCAGAGTTTCTGTGCTCATTGGTCAACCCAGCATGGTTTTGTAGGTGATTAACAGAGAGGTGGATAGCCTGAAGATGGGACGATGTGGAAGTGTAGACTTGTTTACTTGCATACAGAAGCAAACAAAAGCAAAAAGAAGGCAGACACAATTGCTGAGGTTGATTATAAAGCAAGTGCTACAGGAATGTAGCCCGCAAATGATGATTTGAATTTAAGAACCTGATGGTGAGGGTGTCTGGCTTAGCTAAGCATCACTGTGTGTCTTGGTTACTTTTCTTTCATTGTTGAGACAAAATACCTGACACCCAAAATAAAGGAAGGAAAGACTTATTTAGCTCACAGTTATGAAGGCTTCAGTCCATACTAAGCTGGCTGCGAGGCAGCCATTCATGGCAGCCACAAGCAACAAAAACAAAAAGAGCGAAGAAGGGGCAGGCTCGCCTCCTTACCTCCCTTATATTGTATGCCGGCTCCGCCCCTAGGCGGGTGCAGCACTCACACCACCAATCCCAGCACTAGACAACGAACCAATCAGAAGCGATAGATTCAGCCACCACCGTGATTGCATGAGGCTTTGGGGAGACATTTAGACAAACCCTAACATTCTACCCCTGACTCCCTAAAGACTCATGCACATCCTTTATGCAAAAGATGTTTAGTCCATCTCTAAGAGTTGCCAAAGTCTTTAACAGTTTCAGCATTGCTGAAAAGTTCAAGTCACCTCTGAGATCTAAGGCAAACTCATAGCTATAACTCCCTGTACAAATGAAAACAAAGTTAAACACGTCCAGCGTACAGTGGTACAAGATAAAATTACCATTTAAAAAGGTACAAATGGAGATACAAAGGATTGGAACCAAAACAAGTCCAAAATTCAGCAGGGCAAAAATTAAGTCCTGCAGTTCCACGCTCAGTATTTGAAGCAGTTTGGTTGAGAGCTGTAAAGGGCTTGAGTGACTCCACCCCCACAGCACTTCCGGGGATTATAGGTCCCAGGACTTCTCTCTTAGGCCCACTTGCTCTCTCCTTGCAGATTTGCTTAGATGACCCACGCTCCTGGGGTCTCCACTGCACCTTTGGCTTCACACTCACAGCGTCACACACTGCCCTCTCAGGGGCACACTGCCTGGCCTGCCAGGCTTTCTGAAATCGGGGTGGAAGCCTTTTTAGCCTCAGAATTCATGCATTCTCCATGCGCCTTAAACTCCGCCAAGCTATAACATACATCATCTGGAGTCCAACAACCAATGCAGTCCTTCTTCCCAGCAGAAACCTCCCGAGCCTGGTCTCCACCAGCAGGCTTTCTACCAGCCTTCTGGTCTCCTGAGCTCTGACCAGAATTGCCCATGCAGAACAGTCTAAGCTGTTCCAGGGCTATTTTTTGAGGTGACTTCTCTGAACCTGTCCAAACTCTTCGACAAGCCATTTCCAAAGGCTCTTAAGCCAGATAGTCAGGTATAGACATAACAACCCCACTCCACTGGTACCAAATTCTGTCTTGGTTACTTTTCTCTCATTGTTGAGGCAAAATACCTGACGCCTGGAGGGAGGGAAGGAGCCCTGCTTTTCCCTTTTTTGCCCTTTTTGCTCTTGTTGCTTACAGCTGTCAGGAATGGCTGCCCCTCAGTCACGCCACCCTGCCTTGGAGCCAGCTGAGTATGAACTGAAACCTTCAAAAATTATAAGCTAATTAAACCTTTCCTTCCTTCATTTTGGGCATCACGTATTTTGTCTCAACAATGAGAGAAAAGTAACCAAGACACTGTGTCTGACACTTTAGAGGAGAGACTGTCCCCTCCATCCCAGTCCTGTGTAGTGAGAGAGCAGGGCCACACAGAACAGGAAGAGCACAGGCAGGTGAGGAAGAAAGATGTCCCAGTCCTGAGAGGGCACAATCAGACGAGACTGGGGTGAGGAAACCAGCAAAGGGGGTGTTTGGATTGCAGAGTGTTCTGGAGAGGCTGGAGCCTCTTGGCAGGCTCGGGGGTAGATGACATCCCACTCAACTGTGTGTGGAGAACAGACTGAATCCTGTGAGAATTAGGAAATTGATTGGCTGGCTGATGGGAATGTTCTGGAATTATATGTGGTGGTTGCCTAACTTTGTAAATGTGGTAAAAAGAAATACTTGAAATCCAATCCTTAAATGTGAAAGGGTAGGGAAAGGGAAGAGGGAAGCAAACAGATGAATTGTATGTAAAATAATAGATAAGTTATACTTTGTTAAAATTAAAAACTTGTGCCTCAGAACACGTACTTAAAGCTGGGTATGATGCATGCCTGTAATCCTAGCACTGTGGGAGGCTCACGTTCGAACCCAGCTGGGCAATCTGGATGGAGGGGAGGGTGGGTGGGTGGAGGAGGAGGGGTAGATAGGCTGGCTGGCTGGCAGGCAGTAGATGTAGCTTAGCGCTGAGGCCCTGGGTTCAGTCCCTAGTACCCCCGCAAAAAAACCCCTCAAGCAAAAAGACTGCGCATATATTGGGGAAAAATACTTGCAGATTGTACATCTGGTAAAGTTCTAGTAATTAGAATATAAAAAATGCTTCACAGCTGAGCACTAAGTCAACCCAACTTAAAAACGTGCAAAAGCTCTAAATAGACATTTCACTGAAGCAGATATGCAAATTGTCAGCAAGTACATGGAAAGATGCCCAGTTCTTGGGGCTGTGTAAATCAAAACTATAGCAAGATACCACTTCACATCCACTAGGATGGCTACCATCAGAAAGACAGGCAAGTGCCAGAGAGATGTGAGAAACTGTTACTCTTTTGCTGGTGGGAATGCAGAATTGTGTATCTGCAGTGGAAAGCAGTCTGACCGTTCCGCGCCTAGGTATATACGCAAGAATTGGAGGCGTGCATTCACACAGATGTGTGCACAGTTGTTCACAGCGTCATTACTCAGATTCGCTGGAAAGGTAGAAACAACCCAGAGGTCCCATCAGTAGCTGAGCAGATAACTAAAATACAGCATATCCATACTTGCAATAGAACATTATTTAGTCATAAAGGGAAGTGAAGTGCTGACATGCACTGTAACGTGGGTGAAACAGGAAAACATGCCAGGTAAAGACGCCAGACACAAATTCACCACCTATTATCCAGTGGCATTGTTAGCAAATACTCAGAACAGGCCATCCATAGAGATAAAAAATAGATTAGTGGTTGCTGATGGCTGGGAAGAATGAGGAAAGACTGCTAATGGCAAAGGTTCTGTGTTTAGGCTGATGAAGATGTTCTGGAATTAGACGGTGGTGGTTGCCTAGCTCTGTAAACATGGTTTAAAAACACATACTTGAAACCTAATCTTCAAATCTGCATTATATCCAGTGATGAAGAAAATGGTATCCACAACTAAGGAAATGGATTAGCTTTTCCCGTGCAAACTGTCATGCAGAAAGGGACACAGGCCGGTTAACTTGTTCTGTAAGACAGTGTTATCTCTAAACTGTCCCCCATCATGTCATTGCACCACTCTCGTTTTCTTCTGTTGCTACAGGACAATTTCTCTCTTGCCATGAAACTGCTGAAGGAGCTGCACAGGGAGTCAAAGACGCACGCCGCCTGGCAGGTGCAGTGGGTGCGGAGCTACTGCCAGCTGAGCCACTGCCGCAGCCGAGCCCAGAGCCCCGCCGAGCGGGTCCTCACCGTGCTCAAGACGGTCTCTCTGCTGGGTAATTAGGCTGCCACGCTCCACTTCCACCCTAGGGTACTCGTGCGTGTTGCGTCTTGTGTGTCTTCAAAAACTGTTCTTCTCTTCAAGAGTTAAATCAAGGTGGTAACTTTAGTACTGGGGATGCCAGGGAGAATGATGTCATTTCCTTGGGACTGGAGCAAAAGACTGGAACTCAGGAAATTAAGTATGTCAGTGGTGTCCTGTAGGACGTTTGGAGCTTTTCTTTCTTTATAAAATAAAACAGAAATGCAAGTTTTTCTCTTAAGTGCTTAACTAAATGATAGGTCCCATAGCTTCATTATTTTGTAAGCGTTACATTGACATGTGAGGTGTAAGATTTAGACATAGAGGACCTTTTTCCTCCTCAGTTCTCTTTTTCGAGATGATAAAACCTTTGAGCCTGAAGGGGAAGATCCTTCCTGGCTTGGGTTGGATCTGCTGCTCCTGCCCTGCAGCTGTGCACCCAAAGGTGTGTGACCCTGCTGCCAGGCCCGCAGGGGACTGAGCACGCTTGCCAAGTGACCCCAGAAGATCATCCTGCAGGTGCCTAAGTCACGGTAGGGGGTTTTAGGGGGGAAAGAGAGTGAGGAGGAGGGGAGTAACTCGGTGATCCCCAGTACCATCAAAGTAACGAGAATAATCACGAGGGCCGTGGTAACAGTAGTCCTGCAGTTGGAGGTGCTTGTAGTTTACGGCACCCTCCGGAGCTGGGCAGCTCAGTGAGCGGGGTCAGCCTGACAAGCCGCTGTTTTCTGCCGGGCGCCCCTGCTGAATGCCCAAGCCTCTTGCCCAGCACCACATGATGAGAAGTGAAACTAGAATTCCTTTTGTTTGTTATCTTTTTGAGACAGAGTCTCGCTCTGCAGTGCAGGCTGGCATTGGGCTCACTTTGTAGCTCAGGCTGGTCTCGAACTTGCAACAATCCTCCTGCCTCAGCCTCCTGAGTGCTGGGATTACAGGTGTGCGCCACCACAGCTGACTTAAAGGGTTTGTTGTTGGTTGGTTTAAGGTACTGGGAATCGAACTCAGGACCTAGCACTTGCCAGGCAGGCACTTGTGCCGCTGAGCTATATCTCTGGCCTGAAACTAGAATTTTAAACACAGTCGTGGCTGTTTCTTTATCAGCCAGTGGTATCCATTTTAAAATCTACACTGGATCATTGATATATATGTACAAATGCCTTAAAAAGTCATTTTCTGTTCTTTGTAGCAGAATTAGTTACTTTGACCAAATGTGGAGTGATGATAGGTACCTAAAAAGTTAATTCTTAATTTAATTGCTTAGCCTTTGTGGATTCTGATACAGTTACGTCTAACGGAGAACCTTTTTCATTAGTATGCTCTAGAAGTGCTTTCACCAGTCCGTGAAGCTAGTTTCTTGTATTTCCAAGATTTATTTTAGTTACTTTCTTAATGGAAAACAGCTTTTGTACACTGTGAATTTTCTCTTTGTAATTTATGATATTTGTTTACTTCAAATATTTTAGTTCTTTTTTTTTTTAATCCAGCAGATGAGAACACCACATCAGGTTACTTAAACAAAAGTACTCTGTCTTCGTGTGATCAGAACATTCTCTTGGGGACAACTTTCAGGATCATGGCCGACGCCCTCAGCACTGATCCAGGCTGCCTGGCTGCCGTGGAGGGGACCAAGGCTAGACTGATCGTGGAGCTTTCTGGATCCAGCACAGAGGATACAGAGAGGGTAATGAACCTGCGAGAAGGAGCGTTTCTTGCTTGTGTGTATCTTTCACGGGCAGCCTTCTTGCTCCGGGAAAGGAAAAATGAGGGTGTCACTTTGGGTTTTTTTTTTTAATTTCCTTGACAGTCATGCATGCACAGCCAAGTTTCTTATGTGGAAAGCTGACACACTGCATGTGTTTCCTGTTTATTTGAATGGTACACATATTTTAAAAGCTTAATAATGAGAAATTTTTATTGGATTGATGTGGATAGTTCTTCCATGGATTTTGTTAATGAAATTTCACCACAGTTGCCATTCAAACAGTCCCAGCAGCTCGCGGGACAAAACGCCCTTCTCCACCTCCTTGTCCAGTGCCTATTCTGCTTAGATTTTTTTCAGCTTGTTTTCGTTTTCCGTAGTTGGCAGCCTTCTCGTCTCAGGGTGTCCTGTCCCACTCCAGTTGTGTAGCCCTGTCCTCTCTCCAGTCTCCGCCATCTGAGGGGATGTGCCCAGGGGCACCTTGGGCTCCTCTCAGAGGTCCCTGACAGGTTCATGATCTGGTGACCTGGTCAAGATGTGGGTGGCTTGGACTATCTGGGCAGCACTTAGCTTGACTGCTATTTTTAGGGGTGGTTTCTTCGTCCTTAGGCTCTTATGAGAGTTATTTACTCCCTCCTAGCTAGGGCAACTCCCCTACTTCCTGTTAACATAGATAGCTTTTGGTGTTACTTTGTTTGTTTGTTTGTTTGTTTGTTTGTTTTGAGACCGGGTCTCACTATGTTACCCAGGCTGTCCTCAAACTCACAGGCTCAGGTGACTCTCTTGCCTCAGCCTCCTGAGTGTTAGGTGCACCTGGATTTTCAGTCTTGCGCTGACAGTGCAGTTAACCATCATGTGGGTTGCAGGTGACTGCGGGTCTGTACCAGAGAGCGTTCCTGCACCTCTCCAGAGCCGTGCAGACTGCTGAGGACGCCCAGCCTTCCTGCCAGGGCCCGGGGTCCACAGCTGGTGTGATCAACGCTTATATGACGCTGGTGGATTTCTGTGACCAACAACTCCGCAAGGCAGAAGAGAACGCGTCGGGTGAATCACAAAAGATAAAAACAAGTTCGTGCTCCGTTATGTCAGCGTAAAGTCTCTTAAGACCCTAATGAACACTTTCGGTTTTTTGTTTGTTTGTTTGTTTGTTTTTGAAGTCTGATTTCTTCTTCAGAAACGATGACATCTCCAGCCAACACAACTTGAATTGAAATGGAGTCAGGCTGCCTTACATTTTCCCGTTTGCTTTATTTGTGTCTTCAGATTTTGCTTGCAGTTCAGGATTGGGTCATGTTGCCTGAATCTTGGTTCAGGAGTAATGCATTTGCCAGCTGCTGCCCCTTATGTTCTCAGGCCCGAATGCAAATTGTACTTTGTGCAGAATGTACATACATTCTCATAAAAGGATAATACTTCAGGATATAAGCTCAAAAAATGTGCTTGGTGTTGGTCTGTAGTGGTTGTTCAAAAGCCAGGCTTGGTGGTGCATGCCTGTAATACCGGTATCTGGAAGACTGAGACAGGAGGACCACAAGCTTGAGCCCAAACTAGGCAACCTAGTGGATAAACAAGACCCTGTTTCAAAATATAAAGTTAAATAGTGGACTGGGAAAGTAGCTCAGTGGAGGGCCTGGGTTCAGTCATCAGTACCCATCTGCTCAAATTATAGTAAAGTGGTCATTCAGAAGAGAACAGTGACCCACTAAAAAAATACAAGCCCAAAAGGGACAATATAACCATTTGTTACGTTTATAGTTTATGTATATGTAGGTGTATTGACCATTGTTTTCCTTTTTGCTTTCCTTGGTAGTCACTGATTCTGTAGAACTGCAGGTGTATGCAGCGCTTGTGGTTGAGAAAATGTTGAAAGCTTTAAAATTGAATTCCACTGATGCCAGGCTGAAGTTCCCTAGACTACTTCAGATTATAGAACAGTATCCAGAGGAGACCTTGAGCCTAATGACAAAAGAGGTTGGTATCTTTGTTTCAGTGAGTAGAACATTATAGGACTAAAAGACACCCTCATGTATATCCAAGGGTGTTACTGTGTACACTGTGCTTATTATAACTCCTGGCAACCAGCACTGAATTCTGCTACATTCTAAAAACATAGCAGATTTAAAACAGCATCAAAGGGTTCCCCTTTACTCGCTTTCCTCTCTGGTTGTGATAAGAACACTGGACCTGGATGAGAGCCCAAAGCGGTTGGGGGGGGCGTGTCTGAGGCAGAGACGGGGATTTTGTGCAGAGGTCTGCAGCCCTCACAAGAGGAGCTCAGGCTGCGGCAGTGTTAATGCCGGCTGCTCAGCTGCTGCTTAGCCCAGAGAGAACCACTGAGTTTCAGCGTGCATCGCCCACCCTGGTGAACCTAGTACCTGCTGGCGGCGCTGTGTCCAGTGAGGACGAAGGCGTGCAGTTGTCAGGGAGGGGCTTCTTGTGGGCACGGAGCAGCCTGTACCTTGGCCTGGCCCGTCCTGCCCTGCGCTGTGCTCCTCAGCACCTGGAACCGTGCCTACTGGCCATGCTCCTGGCCAGTGGGTTCTGTCTGTGTGCAAGGAAAGCTCCGTCGGCAGACGTGCAGGGCCACCTGACGGGTTCCTTAAGATTTTTACACATTTCTAACTAGAAGGTGGGGCCACGCAAGGTTACAGGGACCTCTGTTAGCTTTACACACTGCGTCTTTAAACAGCACTGGTCTCTGAGCTGAGCAGCCAGTATGATTGTCATGATCTAGCTGTATCCTCTCCTTGCTGTGGATTCTTCAAGCAGATTTGAGATGGGAGATTAAAATAAATTCAGAAATGCAGCAAGTATGTGTTCTTAAAGATACGTGAACTAATAGTTAAATAACTATTATGATTTCAGTTTTTCCCAAAATAATATTACATTTATATGTGATAAAAATAGCAGTTTGAGGTTGTAAAGACATAGATGGACGTCAGTCAGTGTTGTTGTGACACTTGGCAGACACTGGCAGAGGAGCAGCCAAGCATCTGCGCTGCGTGGAGCAGCTGCCGCTGTCCTCACACCCGCCGCCCCTTCTCCCTTCACAGATGGAGCTAGGAAGCTCGCCCAGCTCCTCCTGAGGCCAATAATTTAAGTACTTAGATTCACTTTGAAAATAACACCTGAAAAACATTAGAAGAAAACATGAACACGTTTTTTTAAAATGACCTCAGAGTATAGAGACCAGAAGCCAAAAGGAAAATAATTTGACAGTTCTATACACAAAAATAAAAAAAAAACCACCAAATGCCATATGCAAAGTTAAAAAAAACCTGGAAGAAAAACTTACAACACATGGGACAGAGAGCTGACAGCTCTCATCTCTGAAATAAATAAATGGTCTCAATCGATCAGCAGAAAATGGTCAGAGGCAGTGCATGCATGATTAGAATATATAAGGCTGATAAATATGGACTGTTTAGCCTCACTAATAATGAAACATGAAAATTTAAGTTAAATATTGTTTACTTCTCAGATTAACAGTGTTTTGAATGAAACTGACAGTGGGCAGTGTTCACACTAATTTTACTCCTGGAAATTAGTTCTACAAGTGTACAATACAAGCACAAAGACATATGCATGTAAGAATCTCCATTGTAATACCTGTAATATTAATATCATTGTCATATCTGTAATAACCCCATTACTGTAATATCAGAACATTGGAAGTCCCCCTAACTGTTCTTTAGAAAATGGGATACTGCTATACAGCTGTTAAAAGGCACGAGGTAAAGCTTTCTAAAAAAATCACGATATGTCTAGTACGATTCTGTTCTTGTGAACAAAAAGGATGTGTTCACAAGCCTGGGAAATGTCGGAACGCAGCTGTTGGGTTTCAAGGAATAAGCTGTGTCACGTTTTTGTTTTCCGGGTTTCTTTGCTTTTGCATTAGCCGTGCGTTGCCTTTATGTCGAGACCGTGTTAAGCGTTTTACTGATTGTTAGGCCGCGGCCCTCTGTGTTTTAGATTTCTTCCATCCCTTGCTGGCAGTTCATCGGCTGGATCAGCCACATGGTAGCTCTACTGGACAAAGAGGAGGCCGCTGCCGTGCAGCACACGGTGGCGGAGATTGCGGGGAGCTACCCGCAGGCCATCGCCTACCCGTTCATCATAAGCAGCGAGAGCTACTCCTTCGAAGACACTCCCGCTGGCCGCAGGAATAAGGAGTTTGTGGCAAGGTGATGTGACGGAAAGACCGGGTTGATGAAATTTTACAGAGCACCAAGGACGTGTGTGTGAACACAGGTGCAGGAAGCGCCCGCTGGGCTTCAGTTAGCTTCCAGCCGTCCTTGAAGCAGAGACACCCTTAGGCCTCGTTTAAATGTGTCTGCTCTGGGTATGACACGCACTGGCTTCTTGTTTTAAAGTAAGTTGCTCGGTACATTTTAGATACACACAGTGATCACATTCATCATAGGGAATTTGTGTCTGTAGCTTTCAGTTCCTCTTTTTCCCAGTCTCCTCTCCTCCCTTCAGTCCCTACGTGCAAAGCTTTGTTTCCATTTTACCCTTTTAGCGCTTACCTTTCTGCTCATAATAATGTTGGCTGAGCTGGACTAGGTGGGTGCCTTTGGCAGTCAGTCCCTGTAATCACCCTTTAATTTAAAATACTCAAGAAGCCCTTGAGCAGGGACCCAGTGCCCTCCTCACGTCATCAGTTGATTCTGAATGGAGACTGTTGGCCTAACAGGCAGTAGTGTGACTTTTGCAAGAGCACTTTGCAAAATGCCTGGTGTTCTGCGTGTATTCCCCATCCGGAGCTGGTGTCATCGTAGGCTGATTTGCCTCATATTCTGGTGCTTTGCTTAGGGAGAAATGCAGAGCGAAGCTTAGCAAGGCCTGGTGTGTCGGTTTTCACATACCTGCCTGACTTGACGCACTGTCTCTGAGCAGAGTCTACTGTGACAGGATTGTTTTTTTAAAAAAGGAGAGAAAAACGTGAAACAAGTATGTCCAGTAAGTAATTTTTCTTCAGAAAATGTGTAGTTCAAATCATATACTTCAAAATGTATATAGCAAGATCTACTTTCACCTTAAGAGCCTCCTGAGAAGACATTTTCTACTTTATCTAATGTTGGGTGGAATTCTGAAATTGCTCCTTCCTTAGACTGTGTAGTTGGCATTACATACATATATTTATATGCTTTTATATACTATATACATTGTGTGTGTGTGTGTGTGTGTGTGTGTGTGTGTGTAACAGACCTTGCTCTTTGAAAGATGTTTGGTTACCTAAACCTGGTAAATATTTTTTATAGGATCAAAAGTAAGTTGGACCAAGGAGGAGTAATTCAAGATTTTATTAATGCCCTGGATCAACTCTCTAATCCTGATCTGCTCTTTAAGGTAATAGAACAGCTTTTGACACATAAAACAACTTGCACCAGTTGTGGCAGTACATGCTTGTAATCCCAGCACTCGGAAGGCTGAGGCAGGAGGGTTGCCGTGAGTTGGAGGCCAACCTGCACTACAAGTCAAGATCCTGTCTGACAATATTTGTACAAGCAAACTTGGACATAATTCCTGATTCACTGTTTCTTCCTTTTATTTACTTATTTATTTTGTATAGGACTGGGTTGCTGATGTAAAAGATGAACTAGGAAGAAACCCTGTCAATAAAGGAAATATTGAAACATTGTATGGAAAGATGCACGCAGCCTTGGGCGACCCCCAGGCTCCAGGCCTGGGGCCCTTCAGGAGAAGGTTTATTGAGGTACGCACGGTTGCTCTGCCTTAACGGTAGCAGAAGCTCGGGAAGATCGTTCTGTGCATTATTTAAAATCATTCTGATCTTAAAACGTCTGCTGAATCTGTAAGTGAGGTACTGATAAGATCTGTTTGGTCAGATGGTAGCAGCAGGGTCAGTAGGTAAAACCTGCAGGTTTTATTGCATTGTTCTGTTCAGAGTCTTAGATCTGCAGGTTACATATGGCTCAGTATTTTTAATTCTCAGAATGGCGTGAATATTGGCTCAAGAAAATATATCAATTTTAGAACATTTGTATCACCACCAGAAGTAACCCCGTAACCATTCACAGCTGCTCACCCTTGCCTCCTCTGGCTCCTGCCAGCCACTAAACTGCTTTCTGTCTCGTAAGGATTGGACTTTTGTAGATTTTTTGTATGAAAGAAATCGTACAGTGTATACCTGGCTTTTGTCATTTAGCATAATGTGTTCAGAGTTCAGCCACACTGTCGCCTGACTTAGCACGCCATTCCTTTTGATTGCTGAAGACTGTCAGTCTAGATATACCATGTTTTATTTATCCTTTCATCAGTTGATGGATGTTAGGGGTATTTCCACTTTTTAGCTCTTAAGAACAATGCCACACATGCTGCATGTAGGGAGACACATTTTCAGTCCTTGAGTGGAATAGAAAACCACTTTGATCTTTATCTCCTGACAAATTTAAAGCCAGAGATTTTATTTTGTTCCTTGTATTTAATAATTATTATACTGTTTGCTATGAAATAAGCATCTTTAATGAGTTAAATAATTTTGGTAAGTCAAGATTGCTTCTAGTGGATTATTTCTACCTGCAGCAGGTTGAGTTCTCAGAGGTATGAACGTAGGAAGATGCAGGACTGCCTGCCGCCTAAGTGGGACCAGGAGTACGTTCTGAAAGTGCAGGTAACCTGCCAAACTCCTGTGTTTGCTGTAGGGCCTCACATCATATCATATGTGTGCTGTTGGCTCTTGACTATGCAGGGGTCTCAGGACGGAAACTGATTAAACGAAGGAGTTTATTGTACTTAGAACTGATGGGTTAGCATTTACAGTTACAGAAGACTGACTTTGGAAAAGGGTCATTTTTCTGTGCTTTTGCTAAACCCGTGGCCCACACGCTTTGTGGACAGGGCCAGCAGTTCAGCTTTGCAGGCCATGCCCGCCTCTTGTCACCAGAACGTGCACGTGCTGTCATCACGCACAGGCAGCTCTAGACAGGCCTGGGGGCCACTTCCAGCAACACACTGTTTGAAAAAGCAGGCCACGGGCTGATGTGGCTCACAGGCCAGAGAAGCCAGAGCTGTGACCCTAACCCAGGGACAGTGAGAACTGGAGAAGGCCTAGACCCAGGCTCTGCACAAGGACCTGAGTACCCTCGTGGGAAGCTTCACTCTGCACTCCCTCTGTCCTACAGCCTGCCCTGCCCTCCCGTGCCCTGTGTCTTGGCCAGACTGACAAAGTCCTCACTTGGAAAAACTCTGTGCAGCCCCCAGGGAAGCCTGCGCCTTGTTCCCTTGAGTGTATGGCCACTGTCTCTGCCTGCCAGACATCGTGAAACTGTGCCCTAAAAGCCGTCAGCACAGACTGTATTCTTCCCAGCTGCTGTGAACATCGCTGCACTGAACCCTTGTTTGGGGACAGCAGCGTGGTGCAGAAATGTTCCATTGCTCCTGTCAGGCAGCTCACGGGACGTTTTGGAGATTAAGTTTTTGTATTTGAAAAAATCTATCCAGAACTTTTGCATCAGACCAAACCAACTAATAATTCTCATTAAATTAAACAATAACCTACCAAAATTGCCTCACTTTAGAGGGTGCTTAAGGGCATGGTGCCTTTCAAATGTAGTATTGCTAATTGCATTTGGGAAATAGCTAAATATTCTATGTACATTAAAAACTGATTGTTCATATACTTTCAATTCATTTATGGATCAAAGAAGAAATCCATTTTTGTCAATTTTCTTATAGTGAATTGTCTTAAAATAGAGCAGACTATCAAGTGGCAATTTCTTAGTATTTTTTTGTTGTTGTGGTTGTGGTTGTTGTTCTTTTTTTTTTTCTTTCCCCTTTGGAATTCTGTATTGTTGCTACCCTCTTTCTGTTTTGTTTTTTTTTCTTTTCTTCTCTTTAAATAAAAAAAAGATAGAGCAGACAATTCTTGTATACCAGATTTATATTATGGAATTAGCTCTGAATTGGGTAACGTGACCTGGTAAATCTTGACAACTATTAAGTTACTAATACTAATACTCTTAGATTGTGTTTTATTTTTATTTATAGCAGGATTAGCATTTAAATCAATATTTAAGAGTAATGCAAAGAAAAAATTTATATATTCCTAGGTAGAGTACTTCTAACAATAATTGTTTTTAGAATATAAATTATCTAAATAATGTTTATTCTGAATTTTGATCCAACATAATATCTTAGAGCATTATTGAGAAAGTAGCATTCATATATTTTTCTCTTGAACTCAAATGAATTATGGGCTATTCATGTTTATTGAGCTATTCCCTTTACTTTGTTGTTTTAAACTTTGTTCATAGTAATTCATGTTATCATAATGATGTAAATCTAGAACTAGACAGTGGACAGAAAGAAATTAACCTTGCCAAATTTTGGAAGTCCTGATTAGAACTTACAGCTTCTTATAAACCATGACCTTCCACAGGAGCACAAGGCACCAACAGAGGCCGACCCAGGTGTTGTAGAGCACTGAAGTAGTCCAGGAAAGTGCAAGTATAAGTCTTAAAAGCACGGAAGATACCTAGATAGCTGGGCATTTATTTGTTAAGGAAACTCATAACTGAGAGCCTTTTCCAAAGTTCAGTCTGTATAGTAAATTATTATTAATTTCAGGCTTTTGGAAAGGAATTTGATAAACACTTCGGGAAGGAAGGTTCTGAGCTGCTTAAAATGAAGCTTAGTGACTTTAACACCGTCGTGGACACGCTGCTTTCTAAAATGAAAAGAGACTCAAAGCCTCCTGGGAATCTGAAGGAATTCTCACCCTGGATGAGCGAGTTCAAGGTGGAGTTCCTGAGACACGAGCTGGAGATTCCTGGTGAGTTACCTGCAGAAGCAGACTGCAGGGAGAGCAGCACAGCAGCAAGAGCTGACATGGTGATACCGCTTCTGGACAGCTGTCCTTTTTTTTTTTTCCTCAGATTTTTAAACTCCACCATTTTTTTTATCACTAAAAAAATCCATAATTACTATGAATTAATATACTTTTCTAAATGGCTAATGAGATAGTCGTTTTTTAATTCTGATTATGACAAGTGTTCAGATTTTCATTTGGTAATTATGATAACCAGTAACCATAGATTTCCTCTGAACATACCCATACTTTGCTCTTGAGTAACTTTTCTTCAAAAATGTAATACCTGGTTTCCTGGTGTGTATGTGTTGGTCCCATTTAAAGGGACTAATCAATGGAAATGACTAACCTACAGAGGAGAAAGGATTTGTGGAATTGAGGATGGAGAGGTGTAGCAAGTTGACCAGATGTTTAAAAAAAAAAGGCATAATATGTCCTTTCCTTTCCTTTTTGTTCTGTTTTGTTTTTGTTTTGCTTCTGTTTTTTGAGACGGGGTTTTGCTGTGTGGTTTAGGCTGGCCTTAAATTAACTGTGTATCTCAGCCTGGCCTCAGACGTGGGAATGGACCCTGCCCCAGTCTCCCGAGTCCTGGGGTTACAGTCAGACACCAGCAGACCTGCATACAAGGCAGGAGTTTTCAAAGGAAACCTATACTAATTCTCTGTTCTTCACCCTGGAATTTACCAGAAGGAAAAATTTAATCTGTTGATTCATGTTCTCATTCCAGTGAATACAAGAAGGTGGTTTTTTTCGGCTTTCACTTTCTTTACTGCTGTTAAGGGCTGTGCAGCTGCATTCAGTGAGGTTCCCGGAAAGTATTAAGTATAAACCTCCTGCCGTGTAGTCTAACGTGCCCGCCTTAGAATAGTGCAGTGTCCCAGGTCATTGTGTTGTTTTTTCTATTTGGAACTGGTCTTTTCTTTTCTTTTACTTTATTTTTTGGAACTTGTCTTTTAAATTAGGGTGCTAACTTCCATTAATTGGACAAATTGAAAACTACCGTACCAGCATTTTGAAAACGTTTTGTTGGAGACAGGGTCTCGCCATGTGATCCTGCCTGGCTTGGAGCACCGGGGCGCGAGCCGTCCTCCTTGGCCACCCGGGTCGCTGGGGCAGCAGCACACCACTGGGTGCCAGCCACGGCCCCCTTTGTTTTTTTAAACTATAACTTTGGTAACATTTTTTGCATATTAGATGAGAGTTTTTTAAATTAGATCCACATATGTTTTTCATTTGATTTGTTGTTGAGACAGGGTCTTGCTGCGTGGTTCAGGCTGGCCTTGGACTCGTGGTGATCCTACTGCCGCAGCCTCCCGAGTGCTGGGATTCCGGCGAGTACCGCCGTGCTCAGCAACAGATACGTTTTAAAATACAGAGATTCTGTCATAAGCTGTATCTAATAAACGTTGTGGTTTATTTTAGGTCAGTATCATGGCAGGGGAAAGCCATTGCCTGAATACCATGCACGGATCTCTGGGTTTGATGAGCGGGTAGGTGTGAGATTCTACAACCCACTCCCATTACCGCGGTGAGGGCTATTGCGTGTAGCTCTTCAAGCATAAAAACGTATTTATCTCTACTAAGGAAGGGATAGTTAACTTCTTATATAGGTCTCAAATTGTATGGAGTTTTCCAATTGTTCAGTTGACTGAATTTTCTAATATAATGGCTCCAATGTTTTAACACTATTTTTAAGGACATACTAAAGAATAAAATAAGCTGTGTGTCTAATACAAAATATGTGTAGAGTTAACCTGTTATAAGATGTCTTCCTGTGGTATATAGCTTATTGCTAAGGATATGCAATTCGTAAGCAGTTCTTTAGAACCAGGAAGGTTCCATTTCCATGGCACAGCTTGTGGGCGTGAACAGGTAGCAGAAATGTTTGCTGGCTTTAAACTCTGCTGGCCCGGACTCTGTTCTTCTGTCAGCTGCCCGTGTCTGCAGAGTTCTCTCTCTGAGGAATGCGCGCAGCCAGGCCTACCTCCCCCTTCTGACAGTGATGCTGGCCTCGTCCGAGCATGCTTAAAATATTTTCTTCATTTATAAAGGTAAAGGTCATGGCGTCTATCCGAAGACCGAAGCGCATTGTCATCCGAGGCCACGATGAGCGGGAGTACCCTTTCCTCGTGAAGGGCGGCGAGGACCTTCGGCAGGACCAGCGCATCGAGCAGCTCTTCGAGGTCATGAACGTCACCCTCTCCCGAGACGCCGCCTGCAGGCAGAGGAGCATGGCGCTGAGCACGTACCGCGTGGTGCCCTTGACCTCCAGGTGCAGCACGAGCCGATGAGTGTGGGACTCGGGCCGGGCGGGGTGCTGCTGTGACTGTCCCCCGGTGAGGTTGGGAGGTGCTGCGGGTGTCAGTGCGCGGCCCCCACAAGCGGAATACCCAGCTGGACTCACAGAAAGACCTGGGTGGGGAAGTAAGAGCCGAGCAACCTGAACAAATCTCTAGAACACTTTTTTCTAGAGCAACTGGAATTTGCATTTATTCATAAACTTTATGTTCCTTTTCAGATTGGGATTAATAGAATGGATTGAAAATACTTTTACCTTGAAGGAATTTCTTTTGAGCAACATGTCTCAGGAGGAAAAGGAAGCTTACACAAGGTAGTGTGAAGGCGACTGCTGTGTCCCCGGGGCCACCCGCCCTCCAGCCTGCTTCTGTCTGAATCACCCGCCCACCTCCTGCGGTGGTCCGGGACTCTGTCCTTCCTCCTCACTCCAGTGATGCGGCCGGCC
>PVJX010021652.1:0-31612 GCA_004027295.1 Dolichotis patagonum | reverse complement strand
CCGCATGGCTTCAAGCAGTAGGCATTTAAGATTACTCATGTGTCTCTGGAACACTGGTGCATCTGGTGGACCTGGTATCATACCTGCAGATGGCTGTGCAGATTATAACAGGCTATTCTACTGGCTTGAGGCTTCCATTTGCTCCCCAGAGTCTCTCCTCTCCAGGGTAGTGTGGGCTTGTGCCTGCCAAGGACACACAGGTCCAGAGAGCACACAGCGCAGCCAGGCCTCTTGAGGCCTCTGCTGAGAACTGCTGCACAATCACCTCTGCCCATATTCGATTGGGCAGATGCAGTCACCTGACTGTGCCCCCTGGCAGGGTTGGGGAACAGAGACTCCCCTGGAGGAGAGGAACTTTAAAGCCGCCTTGGGAAGGGAACAGATACAGAGAGAGACAGAAGACAGAAGCTATTTTTGCCATCAATTATTACACTAAATTTTTAACTAGTAATTAATCTTTTAAAATGTTTACCCACTTTCGAACCTAGAAAGTGTGCGCGTTCTTAGGTGATCTCTTACTGAGACGCCCTTTCTTCGCGTCTATTTTCCCAGCCATTCATCAGTGGTCTCCACGCTCCAGCCCTGGACTTCAGAGTCACCGGCCCGTGGTCCCCCCGGGCATCCCGCCCGTGCCCTGGGAGCCTCCTGGAAGCTGCCAGCATCCCACACAAGCTCCCCTCCCGTAATGAATAGGCCGGAGCCTGTAGGCCGCCCACTCCGCTCTCCCCCGGGCCAGCCCCATGATGACACCATCCATCACTGCCACCCTCGGTGGCTGGGCGCCCCGGGCCGGCCAGGAGGGAGGAAACGCTGCCCACAGCTCAGTGGAGCCCTTAATGATTACGTCAAGTGGCAAGCCATTTATTAGTCTCCTTAGCAGCCAAAAAAAATAAGGCCCGAGAAGCCGGCAAGCACTTGGGGGGACTGTGGTTTGATTTTTTTATGACTGCTTCAAGCTCAGACACAGAGGGACGTGGAGTCGGTGGTGAGCCTGGGGGAAGGGATAGCGCAGGGGTTCTGAGCCCTGAGCCTGTCTCTGCCAAGAGAATATGGGCCCAGAGAGTTTGTGTGGCCTGCCAGAGGTCACACAGCATCTTGTTCAGAGTCTACCACAGACTGCTTTTCTTTGCTATTTGCATTTGTGTTAGCATGTCTGTGATTTAATGGCTCAGACCCTTCTCTGGAGATGGATGAGTGGGAAGGCATCATGAGGAGACATGGTGTGGGCAGACGGATACAGGAGGCGCTCTGGAATCAGAGTGAGACTACCAGAATGTGCCAATCTCTGAAGCCTCAGTTTTCTCATCTGTAAAATGGGTGTGACCAGGGCCAGCCTCATGGATGTGGGAGCTCCACAACTGCACTGTGCCATATGCTCTGAAGGTCTCTATGCGGGCTGAGATGTGGACATGCACTGTGCAATATGGCACAGACGACAAAAAGGAAAACATTTTCTATTTCAGTATTTTGTAGTGTGTGTGTGGAGGGTACTAGGCGTAGAACCCAGGGCAGCTTACATTCCCAACTCTTTGTCTTTTTTTTGAGACAGTGTCTCACTGTGTAGCCCAGGCTGCCCTCAAACGCACAGTGATGCTGCTGCCTCAGCCTCCTGAGTGCTGGAATTACAGATATGCGGCCCCATACCAGCCCCTTTCTCTTTTTATTTTGAGTCAAGGTCTCGATAAATTGCCTGGCTAGGCATAAACCTGAGATAATTCTGAGTAGCTGGGATTACAGGTGTGCATCACCACACGCAGCTGATAATCTCTTTAACAGGCCTCTTCTCCTGCCTATTCAACAAAGGGCCCTAAAGTTTTCTCTCTTTGCTGGGCCCTGGAAACTCTGCGGTTGGCTTGAGAGTGACCGGCTCTCGGGGACGCACCTTCTAGAAGGGCAACTTCTGCTCTTTCTTCCTATTAAACCCAGAAATGCTACCTGGGACGCCATCTCCTCGGTCCTGACACAGGTCCAGCAGGTCACCAAGCCCCTCCTGCTGCCGCCTTCTCCCTCTGCATCTCCTCAGCGCAGCCCAGTCCCCCGCCACAGCTGCCTGGGTCTCTGCCTCTGGGGCCTGACCAGCTCTCATGGCTGTGGTGTCCGTGGCTCCTCAAGCTTCCAGTCCTGCTTGCAGCTCCTGCCCTGAGCTCTAGGGATGGCGCCCAACCCCAAGGTCCACCTGACCACCCCTGTTTATTGGGCACCTACGGTGTAGCAGGGCCCAGGCTAAGTATCTTACATGGGTTATCTCGTTTATTCACAAGGACCCTATGACAGCACCATGAATATCGTCAGCGGTGGAGAAACAGAGGCCCAGAGCACTTCATTCCTTGCTCCCTGTCACACAGCAAACAGCAACCTGGCTCCCCACCCACACTTCCTGGAGCTTTGCAGGAGCCAAGGCTTCCTCCAGGAAGCCCTCCCTGAAGGGATGAACCCACCTTTAGTACTCCGGAGGTATCTACTGGTCAGGGCGGGAGTAAATGATTGCATCCCTCGCTTGCTGTATGGCTTTGGGTAGGTCACTTCCCTTTTGTGGGTTTTATTTCCTGTTGAATCCAAAGAATTGAGGTCTGAGCGAGCCCTGGGATTGGCTGCAGCTGCGTCCAGAGGGCAGGCTAGGGGAGCCGCCCGGCCCACGAGGCCAAGGTTATATCTGGGCCATGACTAAGCTTGCCCAGCCCCAGCCCCGGCCCCAGCCCCAGCCCCAGCCCCAGCCCATCTGCCTGTCCACATCCGTCACTGTGAGGAGGGGGCAGTTCCTGTCCCTGAGCTCCAGGCCCACGTGACTGCTCCTCCCAAAGTGCGGAGCCCTGTGTGAGCCAGCAGCCCAAGGGCTCTGCTGCTCCATCCCTGAGGCCTCTCCGGACCACACCCTTCTTCCCAGCAGGGCCAGAAGCCCTGGACCAAGCACAGCCTTGAACCAGTCCTGTGTGGGGGCCAGTGAGCTGATGGACACCCATTGTCCCACTAAGCCTGATGACCAGGCCTGGGCCTGAGCCAACTCTGTCTCCTGGAAGTTTCCCAGCAGCCTTGCAAGTCAGGTAATGGTGTGAGATCACTGTCACAGAGGGGTCAGGACCCACCCAAGATCACACAGCCCCTTGGTCACAGCCAGCTGGCCCCAGAGGCTGGAGGCTGGAGTCACTGAGCTTTACTGCTGCCCATGCAAAAGGGACCAAGGGAGAGACCAGTGCCCACCCCTGCGAGGTGACCATTTGCGAATGTACACATTCCAGGACTGTCTATCCCTCTCCCTCACCAGGTCAGAAGACTCATCCGGGGCCCCAACTACCACTACATGCAGTGACAAGCCCGTGCCTCTCTCCCTACTCCCCGGTCCTGCCCCAAGGTTGAGCTGTGTGACCTTGGTGTGCTTTGCCTCTTGGCTGCCTTTTCTCAGTCATCCATACACCTCACAGGCACAGTCAACCATGGGGCTTGTTGACTGGAACCTCAAAATCATCCATAGAGGCTGGCAGATGATTCCCATTATCCAGATGAGGAAACTGAGGTTCAGAGGAAAGGAAGCTGGGTGCAAAGTCAGGAAGTACATTCAGGGCACAGAAGAGGATGTGGGTGTCCATAGGGCAGAGGTGCTTCCTGCCCAGAACAGAGGTGGGGGCCAGGCCAACCAGAAGGAAGGGACTTAACCCTTTCCTGACTCAACCTCCTCCCTCCCTTCCCCCTCCTGAGACCAGCCAAACAAAGCTGCCTTTATCCAGACTGTGGCTGCATTCTTCAGTGACACATGAGGACAAAGGCGGGGGCCACCGGCGGCGACAGGAAAGCTCTACCGCCCCAAACCAGTTTGCTGCCTTCCCACGCCCTACCCCCACCCGCTGGGCCTCCACAGCCTCCCTGCTCAGTCTGAGCCCTAGGCGGGGCCTCCAGACCCTCAGGCCTCTCTGGCCGCAGGGCTGTCCTGCACACCCTCCTGGAGAGGGGGCGGCCTCCAGACCCCCACCTCCCTGGGCCTCTGCCTGCTGCCTGGGCAGTGGGTACATGAGTGGCAGGGCTCAGTGCAGTGGCACAAGAGGGGCTGACCCACAGGACTGGAGGGGCTGCGATGGTCATGGTTACTGCTGTTGTTGTTACCGGCCTCCTGGCCATTTCCAGCCAGTCTGAGTTTTCAAGTTCCTCGAGTGCGGTCTCAGCTCAGGGCCTCCACATGCTGTTCTCTCTGCCCGAACTGCTCCGCTGTCTGGGCTCCTCCCTGGGCCACCTCCCTCCTCCAAGGCTGTCTACCCCCAGCTGCCCTCCAGCTGACCTAGGGACTTCCTATGGGCTCCTCTGCTCTGTGCTCCTCACAGGCCCCAGTGCCTTCTACTACCATGGCCTGCCGGCCTTGTGTTACAAGTCAAGACGGGGCTCTCTGGTTCCCTGTTGTCTCCCCAGAGCTAGTCCTGCACCCAGCCTAGCTTGGACAGAGCTTGTGACAAGGGTGGATAAGGGGGGCAGAGAGAGTGGGCAGATGGATTGACAAGCAAATGAATCTGTGGGGCTTTGTTTCTCAGACCTGCTAAACAAGGAAGGTAGGAAGGAAGGAAGAAAAAGAGAAGGGAGGGAGAAAGGCAGGCAGGACTTTGCAGGGCAGGGAGAGAGAGGAGATGAACCTCTGAGCCAAGGCTGCCCCCCAACCCCAACCCACCCCCAGCTTTGTCTCACCCGTGCCAGGAACTGGAGCTGTGGGACAACATAAGGCTGCAGAGCTTACATGAAATAAGAAAAGCAGGAACCTCTCTCCGCCCCACCCCACCCCAGCCTGGGCCAACAGAAGGAACCATAGCAGGTTCCAGCCAACCCCATGCCCCACTTTCCAGCGCAAGTCCGGGTGAGGAGGAAGGCCAGGTGACAGTGACCAAGGGAGCCGGAAACGGGTGAAGAGAAGGAAGGACAGGCCGAGCCCCTACTGTGTGGCAAGCGCTTCTCTCACCCGGGATGCTGGGGAGCCCCAGCCTCTCCTCTGGGCTGCTCTATCACCTCCCATTTTACAGAGAGAACCACAGCCCAGAGTGGAACAGGACTCACATCAAGCAGAGGGCTGTTGAATTTCCAAGACTGGTCTTTTGGTAGCGTTCAGGCAAAGTCAAAGACACCGGAGCCATCCCCTAGCTCTTGGTAGGTGGGGATTAATTAATGTAACAGGAAAAGAGGGAGCAAGGGAGGCGGAAGGAAGGAGAGAAGGGTCCCTGCCCTTGAGCTGTTCACAATGTCAGGTGGATAAAATATCTTCATGCAAGACAAATAGCCAAGTCATGCTGGGGCTGCCGCCACAAGGGAAGCATGGGGTCAGGTCATCCCTGGGCTCCCAGAGTGACCACAGGCCCATGCTTGAGTGTGAGAGACCGGGCCCAGCTAGGCACAGTCTCAGCTTCAAGGTCCCCAAGCAGGTCCAGGACAATCTCCCGCAGGGCTCCAGCTCGGACGGGCGGCTCCCAGGAGTCGGTGGCCTTTCACTTGGGCATAAAGAAGGTGTCTAAAGACAAATAAATGACTTCCGGGGCAGAGGGCAGGGAAGTGGCTCTGGCGGGGTGTTTGGGCAGCACGTCAGCCATTCACTCAGCCGTGCCGGGATGGGAGGGGACAGCAGAGAATCAATCATGCGCCCTGTGTGTTTGCAAAAGGGCGTGTGTGGCTGTGACAGTGGCAGGAGCCCCCCCCCCGGAGGCCCCCTGGGGACACGTGTCCACCACCTGGACCACCGTGCCCTGGGAGGCCCTGCTGCTGAGACAAGAGTGCCAGGTCCCAGACACGAGGACGACCATGATCCCACAGCCAAGTGCCAGCGTGGGAGCCCAAAGGCTGGCGTCTGTGGAGGCCCCCGGACACGTCTGCAGATCACTGGGCTTAGGAAGGCCTGGCTCCCTGCCCCGGGCAGGTCCTGAGGGCTGAGTGGGACTGGTGAGGGAGGGAGGGCAAAGGCAAGGGTTTTGCAGACAGCCCCGGTCCCGCACGTGTTTCTGGGACATTCTGCTCAGCCACAGGCAACACAGCTGCAGCTGTAACCCCAGGCTCTCCAGGGGAAGGGTCCACAGCTTCTGGCACCTAATGGGTGCTCAATAAAGACCTGTCCATCAAACTGTGTCCCTCTGCTTACCGCTTCCCTGCCCACAACTGTCTGTCACTGTTACTCTGTCCTTTTCACTGGTGCACCCCAAAGCTATCTGTAATGACTAGGATACTCCCCATGTCCCTTCTGCTCACCCCAGCGTTTTTACTCTGAGTCAAGGTTGAGCTCATTCTAGAAAGGCCAGTCGGGCTGGAAGAAAGAAGACCTGCTGGAGAAGCAGCTCTCTGCCTGTCCCCGTTGCATGACAGACCCCCCTCACACACACACACACACACACACACACACACGTCTAGGGCTGAGGATCACAGCCTTCTTGAGGGGTGGGGCTGAGCTCACGCCCTGGCCCTTGTCTCTGCCCAGCGTCTGCAGAAAAGGAGCCACAGGACTAAGCCACTCACCAACACTGAGCAGACCAGGGGTCCAGCCAGCTGGGGGGACACTGGCCCAGGTCACCCAGAAGGTCTGTGGCAGCCCTCACCACCCACATCCCAGAAGGTAGCCGAGAATGCAAGACTCTGAGAGTGACGGAAAGTGGCCACGTTGTCCAAATCTGCCTCCCACCCCCATTTTATTAATGAGGACTGTCAGACTTGGAGAGCTGAGGTGGCTCTGCAAAGGGTTCGGGCAGTGGGGATAGTCTAGGGCAGCAGTTGGATAACCACAGGTTAAGGCCTTAATATGCTGGCTTCTCATCATAGGGGAATTTAACTTAATGGAGGAACACTTAGCCAAGGTCAACTTAAGTAACACACCAAGTGCCCCCAGAGGAGATGGTGTGATGGGGGCCTGCCCACGCTGCTTGGATTGAATGATGCCTTCAGAGCCTGGTCCACCCCTTGGGCCCCCACTCGTGTAAGCGTCTGGCCTCTCAGTCTTCCTGGGAGAATCACACCTCACAGCCCCTAAACCTGGGCCTCAACTTCACCTGCAGTTTCATGAGAGAATCAGAGACACATCCCAGGGCAGGAGGAAAAGCTAGCTACGCTGGACCCAGGAGATGATGGCAGTTGGTCCTGATGTGACAGCTACATGAGGAGCTTTGATGAGTGTTGGACTGTGTGTGACTTTCCCCTAACATACCCTCCTCTGCCTCGCCATTCCCACTTGCCCTCCAGCAACCAGAAAGAAATAAGACACCAGGCACTTTAAAACCTTTCTACCAAAATACAATCTACATCCCCCCAAATGGACAGATTGTGAGTGTACAGCTCAATAACTGCTTCATCAAATGAAAATCTCTCCCCGAGTGTTATGTCTTCTATCTAGATGTCCCCACAAAGCCTCATGAGCTCATAGGTGGGCTTCTCAGAGCTGGCGGGGTCTAGGGCATCTCATACTGAGGTTAAGGTAGTAAAAAAAGGTGTGTGGTAGTAAATTAGCTGACTGATTGGAATTAGCATAGTCCTGGGTGTGGCTAATGGAAGCCCCACCCTGAGTGGGTGGCACCAATCAATAAGCTTAGAGCACAGATGCAATGCAAAGGGAGGGAAACCAGACCTGCTGCTGCTGCTGCCGCTGCCGCTGCTTGCTGCCTTCTGCCTGCCATGAGCAGTTCCTCCTCTGTGATGGCCCTCTGCCAGTGTCACTTGGACTTGGAACCAGCTGACTGTAAACTGAAACCTCTACAAACTGTAAGCTGAAATAATCCTTCCTTCTTTTAACTTGTGGTTGTTGGGTATTTTGTCTTGGTAACAAGAAAAGTAACTAAGACACCTTCCTTTTTTTGAGATAAAGTAGCACTATGTGGCTTAGGCTGCCCTTGAATTTGCCATCCTCCTGCCTCAGCCTCCCCAGTAACCATGATTATAGATGTGCACCACTGTGCCTGGTTCATGCTGAGCTTCTCTCACAGAACAGTGTCTGTGAGATTCATCCATGTTGTCCTCTGTAATGATAGTTTTCCATAGTCTCCTCCTGTGTGTTATTCTATGCATAACTATGTCACAATTTATGTGTCCATTTTACCGTGGATGATGCATCCCTTGCTGCTAGATAACAAAACATCCCAGCTTTAGGTGGCCTCGAGCACGACCATTTATACAGCACACACTTGCTTCCGAGGTGGGCCCACTAGGGTTCTCTGGGCTGATCTCAGCTGGCCTGGCTCATGTGTCTGCCTCCTGCAGCAGGGCTGACTCGTCTTGGGTGTGGCAGTTGGACAAGCTCCTGTCTGCTCCACAGGCCTCTCATCCTCCAGCCACCTAGCGGAACTCCTCACATGGTGGCCCCAGAGCTCCCAGAAGACAGAGAGGGAAGCATGCAAGGCCTCTTTCTGCTTGGGCTTGGGACTAACACACATTGCTTCTGCCACATTTTATTGGCCACAGCGAGTCACACGACCAGCATAGATTCAAGGGGAGAAGGAAACACCTCCTCTTAATGGAATGGGCTGTACAAAAGAGCAGCTACATTAGCAGTCTACCAAAAGAAGCATTTGTATAATTTCCATTTAAATAATTCTGCTGAGAACATTCTAGTATTGGATATCTTCCAGTGAAATCTTCCATTTCAGAGAGTAGACTTCTTCCTAAGAGAAGGTGATGGGTAAGAAGGAATGGGTTTACACTCATCTGGATATTTTTGCTGCTATAATGAAATCACTGAGACTAGATAACTTTAAAGAACAGAGGTTTATTTAATTCACAGTTCTGGCAGGTTCAAGGCATCATGGCAGAATACACTCAGGACTGAAGGATCTAGTGGGACAGGAAGGCAGAGAGCAGAGAAGAGCCAGGCTTGGGACCTCGCATTAGGCCCTACCCCCTAAAGGTCTCACCACCTCTGCACTGTCACACTGAGGACCAAGTCTCTGCCTCATGATTCCTTGGGGACAGACCACAGTCAGGCTACCACAGGTATCATTCCACTCACACAGGGTCTTAGAGGCCTGCATGTTGGGACGAACATCTGTGAGATGGATTCTCCTAATGATCTCCCACAAACACATGTATGCATTCTGCAGCCCCTCGTGTCCTGGAACAAACCCCTCCTTCATCAGAAGCTGCCCTGCCACCGTCCCTGCTGTGCTGAATGATGCCCCCTTCAACACTAATGTGTCTACCTTGGTCCTCAAGACGTGACTCTATTTGGAGACAGGGTCTTTGAAGAAGGAATCAAGGTAGGATGAGATCAGAGTGACTCAAGTAGGCTCTTATCTGGGGACTGATGTCTTTTAGAAGAAAGGAGAGGAGATTTCGACACAGGGACACAGACACTAGGGGACCAATGCCCGCAACAATAGTGGCAGAGACTAGATGGATGCATCAACAAGACTGTGACCTCCAGGGACCACTGGAAGCTGCAGGAGGCCAAGGAGGAGTCTTCGCTGAGCCGCTGGAGAGGTCACCGCTCTGTGGACACCTTGATCTTGGACTCCTGGCCTCTGGAATGGGGTAAAAATGAAATGCCATTGTTTTATGTGCCCTGCTGTTATACCTCGACACAGCAGCCCAAGGAAAGCAGCTCGCCCTCCTGCTCTGCCCAGACGGGAGCAAAGGACAAATTCTCTGTTGCCCCTTGTACTTGACCTTTTCGTGCTGCTTGGTCCCCGGGGTCACACGGTAAGTGTGTTACCCAGAAGATTTATCCCAGAGCACGGACAGAGCGCGGGCCATGCAAACACTTGGCTGCTGGTTTACGGTGATTTACTCGAAGATTACCCTTTGATGGAGGGGCCCAGCCCACAAGCCTCTCTCATATATCAAAAGGGAAATCCTGAAGACATCCCTATAAACGCAGCGGGGAGGAGAACCTGGCAACGCCATAAACTCACACGGTGTGGTGGAGTCAGCTGGCCGGCTGCCGCACTCCGCCATCCAGATGGTCACCCCGGCTCGCTCGAGAGACTGTGCTCAACGGACACCTCCTTCTCACCTCTCTCCACCGTGGCCAGGACTGCAAGGAGAAGCATCAGGGCCGGAGCCCCAGCCTCCACCTCCGCCACCAGAGCCTGGTCTAGGAGCGCCCCGTCTCCGAGTCTCAGCCAGCCTGTCCATGTCTGTGAACAGAGCGCACCTCGGCTGCCTGGGCAGAGGGGAGTCTTGAACGAGAAAGTAGCTTATCAAACCGACCCCTTGCACTCCTCTGTCTCCGTGTGGTATGCTCAGAAATCCTGGCTGCCGGGACAGAAACCCATCTGTTTTGTCACAAATCTGAAAAATTTTGCGAAGGTGCAGCTCCAGGTATCACTGTCTGTAGGGCCTCAAATAAGGCCAGCTTATTCTCCAGCAGGCTTTCTCCCAGGGATGCTCTTGGGGCTTACATTTTGGGGCTTCATCAACTCAGCAGAAGAGGAGAGAAGGTCTCTCCGGGCTGACATGAGAAAACGCTGACAGCAGGAGGCAGGAACAGATGCCCAGACTCACGTGGGAACATACAGCCGGACCTCGGTTCATGAACTTAATTGGCCCCCAGTTCTGGGGAAGACCGCTGTGTCCAGGTTCTCGTTGGGAAGATGGCCAGAGCCATGCTCATCAACCAACGCTCAGTTCAAAAGTGGAAGCATAATTTTACCGAACACTTGTTTGCGAAACGAATTATTACCAAGGTATTTGTGAGACAGAGGGGACACGGCCTTTTTATTGTTGTGTTTTTGTTTTTTACCCTAGCTAATCTCTGCATCCTCTTACAAGGAAATTTCTTCTCTATGTTTCTACCCCTCTGCTGCTGAGCTGGGACTGCCTCCCCCCACCCCAGTCCTCCCTGTGCCCCTAGCCCCAAGCCACTCTCTTTGCTGGGTATCAACAACCACCTTAGACAGATCAGTTTTCTGCATTGTCTGTTATTGTCTAAATTTTGTTCCCTGGATCTTTCAAAGCTAATACTTTTGAGGTTCAAAAGCCAGAGTCTAGAGACTTTAAATAGGCTTTTGAAATCCAAAACCACAAACTCATTTCTCTTATTCTCCTTCTTTTGTTGTAACAACCATCCCTGAGGCAGAAAAAAATGGATCTCCCTGTGGTTCCCTGAACCAGAGCGGGGGTGGGGAATGGGGAGACATCAGTCAGCGTATCAAAGTGTCCCCTGCCTGAAAGACCCCTCTAAAAGAGCGCGTGCTATTTACCAGCAAGAACTTAGTCTTATTTTTCTTCATGTTCTCCAATGACGGCCACAGTCACTGTCTTGCTCCTGTAAGACAGAGGCGATGTGTCTAATCCCAGGCAGCAAATGAAGGAGCCACAGAGCCACACAGAGAAGCAACAGGTTGCTTCAGAGCCAGTGAGGCAACACTGGAGGTGAACAAGGACAGGCAGCTTAGTAGAGACACAAGAGAAGAGCTGGACAGTCAGTCATCCAGAATCCAAGCTCCAGGAGAAGCGGACAGTATCAGTTTTTGCTTTATCGTCATGTTAGCACAATGCACAGGTCAAAAACAGTACTAATAGTGGTTTAGGTTATTTTCTGTTGCTATAACAAAATACCTGATATTGAATACTTTATAAAGAAGATAGGTTTATTTGGACTCATGGTTCTGGAGGCTGGGAAATCCAAGAGTTTGGAGCTCCATCTGCCTAGCTTCTGCTGAGAGCCTCATACTGCTTCAACTCATGCGGGAATCAGAAGGGCAAAGAGGAGCAGGCAAGAGAGACAAAAGGGTTAGAACTCCCATGATGGATCGCTGACCCATTCCAGGTGAAAATGTGCGCATCCATTCTTGCAGCTCAGCTCCTGTGACCCAAGCATCTCCCACCAGGACGCTGCCCAACCCCAGCAGAGTGAGCACTTCAGGGTCTAACACTTGAATTTGGTGAGCACCCAAATTCTTTTCTATGATGTCTATGATCTGTAAATATGACTCCCACCTCACCTACCTCCTGTACCCCCTTTCTTCCAGCCACCTTGGTCTCCTTTTCACTCCCACCCCAGTGCCTTTGCTCTTACTGTCCCCCCAAGTCTGAGTCTCCTTCCTGCAGTATTTAGTGTGACCAGCTTCTTTTCCGTCTTCCATTCCAAGGCAGATGTTAAGTATCCTTTTCAGAAAATCTTCCCTAACCGTGGTTCAAAATTCCTCTCCCCTCAATTCTCTCCATCCCTCTCTACCATTAATTTGCTTTCTTCTGCATCACTGAACATCTGATACCACTACGTGAAATAATGTCTTTTTATTCTGTCCCTCCAGCTGGAATGTTTCAAGGGCTGAGACCTTGTCTCAGTTCACTACTGTATCTCAGCCCTTAGCTCAGTGCCAGGCTTGCAGCAGATCTGCTCAATAAGTACGTACGTGCTCACAAGGCTGTGTCAGGTAGCTATTGCTAGGTGCTGTGTAACAGGCAGGACCCAAGTTCTCAGTGGCTTCATCAGATCATGTCGTTCTTTTCTTCTGAGGCTGCGAAGTGACCTCAATCAATAGGTAGTGATTCATCTGGCCTGATAGGACAACCCCATAATCTCAGCTACTGAAGCCTGAGATGAGAGGATCACAAGTCTGAGGCCATCCAGGGCCACTTAGTGAGATACTGTCTCAAATGTAGTTTTCAATGATAGGGATGTGGCTCAGTGGTAGAGCATTTGCCTAGCACATGCAAGGCCCTACTACTGAAGAAAAAAAAAAAAGAAGAAAGAAAAAAGGAGAAAAAGAAAAACAGCCATCAAAAGGCCAGACTCCTTCGTTTTGTGTCTCCTCCAGCTCTCAGCTAGCAGACCTCAGTTTCCAGCTTCTCAGCTAGTAGACGGAGAGAGTAGAAGATTATGGGACTATCAAAGAATCAGGAGCTGTTTTATGGGCCAAACCTAAATGTAACATAAGTCATACCTGCCCACATTCTATTGGTCAGAACTCATCATATGCTCACACCTAAGTGCAAAGGAGGCTGGGAAATGTGGCCTGTATGCCCACACTTAAGTGCAAAGGAGGCTGGGAAATGTGGCCTGTGTGCTAGGAAGACAGGGAAATGAGTTCAGCGAGCAACCAGTCTGTACCACAGCAGTGAATAAATGAGTGGATGGATGAAATTATATTTCGCATACACTTTTATTCAAGACCTCTTCTGTAGTTCCAACTTGTGCTGGCCCAGAAACTCAGGCTCCAATCGCTTCCTGTCTCGTTTCATTCGCATTGATAGAATAGCAGGAGGCAAAGGCTGGAGCTGGAAATGTGCAGCCCAAGGACAGGGAGACAGACAGAGTTTCCAGAGCCTGCTGGCCCTGGGCAAAAGCTGCCCACAAACCACCTTTGCAAAGCGCCCCTCTCCCTGCAGGGAAAGAGAGATGAGATCCACCTGGTACATAGCAGGCCAAGGGACTGGGGGACACTCCCAGGTGGAATTCAGCTCCATAGGCACCAGGAAGCATGTATTAGGTACTTTTCCTGACCTACTGATTTTTCCTTGGGTCGGCAGCTTAGTCCACTGCTGACTGCAGCACCCAAAACACAGTAAGCACTCAATCAGTGCTTGCTAGCATGACTTTCTCACTTTCACAGTGACTGCCCATTGGTTCATCCGCCAGACCATTCTCTAGGTTCTGGGAGCACAGCAGTGGACAAGAAAGAGCCTGGGAGAGCCAGATGGAGAGGGCAGCACCCATGGGCCTGGTGTTTACTGCACATCCAGGTTGTGGGGGCACAAACATCCCCCAGCACGGCTTGCACTGCTAGAGAGAAAGCTGGGGAGAGAATCAGGGAGACACAATCTGCCTCACCCTCTCTGATCCTTCCTGCTCCCCGTCTCTATCTGCCCTGGTTGGCCCTGCAGCCTACTGTTCCCCAAAGGCCTCTTCTTCCCAGCAGGTGTCCAGAACCAGCCTGGAGCTGGAGTGTGGCCATCTTCGTGTGCACGGCCTAGGGTTTCTCTGCCCTGGAGAATGGCAGAGGCTGCTGCACAGGGATCAAAGCCCACCCTGGACCCTGCACTTTCTACATCTGGAATCCAGCCCATAATGCCTGGCTTTAGGTGCACCAAGGATGTGTCTGTGCTCACCCTTCCACACTGTGCTGGGTACTCATGAGCTGGACGTCGATTGTCCTTAGTGTCATCCTGTGCACAGTCGTTGGAGCCACCTCCGCTGGTCTGGGTCTTGGGTTGTCCCAAGGAGCCTCAAACCCTAAGCCAGCCCTTTTGGAACCTCTAGATTTGCCCATGCTTTTCAGAACTCCCTGTGCAATTGGTGGAATACCACGGTGCTCTTTTTTTGCAAAATGTTATCAGAATGAGGGAAGGACAGGTCTGCAGAAGAGTTGGGCTTGACCAAGAGGGGACGGTCTCATAATCTTGCTATTTTGGAAACAAAAAAGGAGGCCAAACAGAGAAGCTGCCAACAGCAAAAAATCTTCCACCTCCACCAGCTACTGGGTGGATGAAAAGTCAGCAAGGTGGGTGCTCCGCTGGGAAGGAAAAGAGGCAAAATTCTGGAAATAAATGGGAGGAGACTACAGTTTTGCCTGAGCACAGTCTACCCGGCGATTTGATCATTGCGAGTAGCTCTCCAGAGCCGAAACTCTCCCTTCTGGCGACATGTGGACCAAATACTCCGTGGTCACACACTTGAGTTCAGATCACGTCCGTGCACCTGTAATGCTTGCAGTGGGAAGGTGTGCTCGGTGTCCCCAGCGCAGGCGGCCTGGGGGCTGAGGCTGAGCCGCCTGAAGCTCAGGGACCCCACAGGCCAGTGGTGAGCTCAGGGCCTGCCACCAGCCCCTGGGGAAGCTCCCCCAGGAGAGGGCCTGAGTCCACCCCTGAACAAAGGCCTGCAGGGGCCTCTCCTGTCTCATCCAGCCCGGGAGCAGGTGCCATCCCAGGAGCAGGTGACAGGGGCTGCTGTCCCTCCACAAGTCCAAGCTACATGGGGGGAGGGGACATCCCCTGGAGTGCACTAAGGGACCCTGTGCATCCTCCTCAGGAGGCCAAGGGCACCCCGGACGTGGAAATTAAAAAGGAGGAGGGGAGGCCCAGCATATTAACCTCCTTAATCTTTCATTTCTGACACAGATTGTGCTCCTTCATTTCAAAGAATTTCAAGCTAATGTCTGGAGGGCAGAAAAATCTATTTCCCAATACGCGGCTGCAGCTTTTTTCAGCAATCGACTGCCCTTCCTGGTACAATCAGCTGCGCATTGATTTTTTTTCTTTTTTTTTTCTTTCGCTCTCTCTCTTTTTTAATGCTAAAGCATCATCCAAAAATCTATCAATACAAACAATATCTTTGAGGAAAATACCAGCGGTCCTAGGCTGCTTCTTCATTAACCCTGAAGCTGCCAACCTAAGATCAGATCGGGAAGGGGTTACTTCCTACAGATCCAACCTTGGGGACAAATCTGTGTGCTTCCCTGAATCATGGACTCCGCCAGGACGTGTAGATGTAAGAATCAGTAGTGTCCTGGTGCTGGAACTCTTTTAGAACTGGGGCCACTGAGGTTATTTAAATGTAAATTAACTGACTTGCTGGGCTAGGTGGCCCATACCTGTAATCACCAGCACTCTGGGAGGTAAAGCAAGGAGGATCACAAGTTCAAGTCCAGCCCAGACAACTTAGCAATAATGGAGAACTTGTCTCAAAATAAAGAATTAAAGAGCTAGAGATACAGCTCAGTGCAAAGGTCCAATACTGAAAAAAAAAAGATTAAAATTAGTTTTTGGTTTTTTTTGAGACACCATCCCACCATGTAAATCAGACTGGTCTTGAATTCACTGTATAGTCCAGGCTGACCTCAAACTCACAGCACTCCTCCTGCCTCAGCCTTCCAAGTGCTGGGATTACAGATGTGCACCACAGCACCTGCTTAATTTTAACTTCAGATAGCATTTAAAATTCACTCCCTTGGTTTCATTTCAATATGCAAAAGGCAATATGTGCCTCATGGGTACTCTCTTGGACAGCAAAAGCCCATGACATCACAGAAAGTTACAGTGGGCAGTGCTGCTTCAAAACAGGACTCAGCAAATACTTCAAGTAAAATGCTTGATTTTTTTTGACCATATACAGTCTCTGTGGGACTATTCAACTTTCACTTACATAGCAGAAAAGTAACTATGTGTACCATGTCAACAAATGACCATGTTTGTGTTCTAATAAAACTTTATTAACAGAAGCAAACAGTGGGCCAGAGTTAGTCCACCAGCCAGGTGGTTTGCTAACTCTTACTGTTTCAGACAGTTTAAAGATCTCAGAAGGTCGGAAATATTTAGAACTGAACAAAGGACAGCACAGGAGCTGTCTGGGCTGAAAACGTTCCTTGTCTTGATTTGGGTGGTGGTTTTATGAGAGTAGCGTGTAATATTTATGAATTTTACTATACATAAATTGTTTCTCCATAAAAAGAAACTCTTTAGAAGCTGGATTATCTTAGGGAGACAAAATGCTTTGAAATGCTAGAATCCTGTAGGACTCCTGAGCACTGTTCTTACTCCACAGGACCCTAATGGGTCCCCAGAGGGGAATGGTGTTGGGGCCTCCCCCACCCCCTCTCCCTTCACCCAGACCTGTACCATTTGTAAGTGTTCTGGGCATCAAAAAAGTTTCACAAAAATACAATGTTTCTAGCTTTTCAGAAAGTGAGAATCATTGAGAGAAGCAGAAAAGAGACAAGATTTAGAACCAGAACCCCTGGGAGGAGGGACAGGTGAGGACAAAGGGGGCCCAGCATGGAGGTCTCAGGACCCCCGTTCCTACTTCAGCCTGAGCAGCTCCCTCTTCCATGCTTTTCCCACTGGGTTTCTGAATAACAGTTCACTGTGGAAAACGCCAGATCCTTCCCCAAAGTGTGCCTTTTAGTCTTCTGAGTCAGAGTAGTTTGCTCCAAGACAAGCCTCCAAGAATGGAGGGTTAAAAGCACAAGTTCTGGGGCCAGAAGGCTGGGTTCGAATCCCAACTCCAACCTTGTGACTCTGGGGCAATGGCTTCTCTCTGCAAATGAAAGTAACGACAGTTCCCTCCTGGCGACTTGTTATGATGGAGCAGCACTGGTGCTTGGAAAGCACTCGGAATCACACTAAGCCTTTCACTCCAGGAAAAGGCCACTGGGTCTGTGGGGACCTCCCCTCACTCACTCCTCGGCGGGCTTCCTCCACGGGGATACCAGACTCTGGGAGAGGAAGCAGCTGAGCTGGAGGGTGGCAAAGTCTCCTTTTCTCTACCCCCCCACCCTCTGTCAGGTTGTCACCTTGCAGCTGCCCCTCCTCCAGGTCCTACCTGTCCCCTTAGGGAAACCCCACAGCCAGGCCAAAAAAGGCCAACAGCCTATCAGAATGCCATCCCCAAGCTAGGAACCACCTGTGACCCAGGATCCACTAGTGTCCAGTGTCCTGGCTCAGACACAGGCCATGCTGTCCTGGACCTGGGTCTAACACCTTTATCACTGTCACACAGAGCCTGAACTCCATGTCCAAGTGTCAGACTCCTACTCACTGTCCCTCCCCCATTTCTGTCCCATGCCCATTTTGGGGCACACAGGTAACCCCAGGCACAGACATTCACCTGCCCATCCACCCGTGTCCTCTTGGCCCTGGAAAACCCTCAACCTCAGTCCCTCACTTGGCAGCCACTTATGAGATGCCTCCTATATGCCAAGCTGGCTCCCCAGGGCTGGAGTCCACAGGCAACAAGACAGACAGTCTGCCCTTGTGTCTCTGTGGGAGTTTGTGTCTAGCGGGGTAGACACACAAAGGCCATTTTACCTGGCAGTCAGTTTGAAGAAGGAAATAGGAAGGCAGACAGAGATCAGCCACAGGCAGGGAGGGCTTCCCAATGAGGTAACAATTGCACAGAAATCTGATGGCTGGAAAGGACCTAGACATGGGCAGATCTGGGTACAAGCTATCCACTGCACAGAAGCCGGGAGGTAGGAACACATTAGAGAAAAGAGGAGCAGAGAGAACCAAAGAGCAAGTGGCCAGAGGTCAGAGGAGCCAATGCCATGCAGCTCTTGGCACCTACCTCTGTCCTGTCTGCTCTGTTGACAGCCTGCTTTGACCTGGAAAGGTGGGGCTGCCACTAATCATTGGGGAACACCAGTGATTAGGAAAACCACAGGCATCTGGATTCAAATTGGACCAACTTCTGCCTAGCTAGGTGAGTTCAGCAAAAGGATTGCCCTCTTGGGCCTCAGTTTCCCCATCAAGAAGCAGAAAAGGAAAAGCAAGGAACATCTTCCAGCAGGGTGTTGCAAGGCTCGGCTCAGTGGCAGGCCCATGGTGAGTGCTTAGTCAATGTTAGCCAAGATTGAAAATCCCTCCACTCTGACGCCAGGCAGGGCCTAATTATAGATGCCCAGAGGTCACTTTTCAGCCCCTTGTGACTTGGGCCAAGAGCCAAGAAAGCTGAACTGCCTGGCAAAGGAAGGGTCTCCCTGTGGCCCCAGCTTTCTGTCCCCAGGCTGGTCAACTCCCTATCCACTCCTACGTCTGTAGCTCCCGACCAATCCAGAGGCAATGCCAGGCAATGGGCAGAGTGCCAAACAGACTCAGGCCAGACTGGCCAGTGAAAAATCAAGGCAGTGCCTCAGTTGCCTGGTCTACTAAATGGAGACAGCAGTGGACCTTGCTTCCCTGGCTGTAAGAGGACCCAGAGAAAGACCTAAAGCCCAGCAGGGGCTCCGCACACCCTCCACAGTCCACAACTCACACAAAGATGTGGAAGCAGCTGTGATGTGGACAAATGCTCCCTGAGGCCTTTCTGTCTTTTATCTAGCTCTGCGCTAAATACTGAGTACAGAAGTGTCCATGACAGCCACCCGGGGACTTACAGAGCCAACAAAGAGGTCGGCCAGGTGGCAGGGACCTGTTGAATGTGCTCAAAGAACAAACTAGAGGCTCCAGAGAGAGCAACCATTCTTGTTTGCTCTTTCTCTGCTTTGCTGATTCAGCCTCCCAGCAGCCAGGCCCGATCCAACAGGCCTCGGGCTCTGGAAACTTGCTGCGGACACAGCATCACCAACAGTGGAACTCCGTGTTGTGACTCTGGCTTCCAAAATGACCACATTCACCCCAAGATCTCAGTTCAAGTCCTGGGTCTCCATCCAGCTGCAAAAACTCATGCAAGGCATGAAAGAGGGTGATGCCTCAGTTTCCCCATTTGTGACACAGATGAAAGTGAAAATGAAAGCATGCCGTTGGGGCTGTTTGTGGGTTCGTGTGATTACTGGGGTGTGATTTTGTGCCCTAAACACTACAGTGACAACCACTGCTCTCTTCACTGTCTAGGACATGTTACAGGCTCCAGCAGCAGTATCACAAAGAGGTTCAAGGAGGAGAGACACACCCTCTACTATGCCCTTTAGCACCAATCCATTGGATGAAGCTAGGAAGAACTATCCACTCTCATCTTTTCTTGGTCACCTCCTGGAAGTGAGGATACTATGCTAAACAGAGATGATCACCAAAGTTTGCTGCTCTCTTTTTGTATCTTAGACCAATTGCTAATAAGCAGATGATCATACTGGAACTACATTTCCCAGGAACCTCTGCATGTAGGTAGGGCCATGTGATTCACTCTAACCAATAGACTGTGAGAAAAAGTAATGTATATCACTTCTGGACTGACATTGTTAACAAGTAGTTGTATCTCTTCACCCCCTCTTTCCATATCCAGCAGAGAGATTGAAGAAGCTCCAAGGTATGTGTTGAAGATGGTGGAGCCACAGTAAAGTCCTTCTCCATGTTGCCCAACCAAAGCTGCCAGTGATGGGCTGGCCTATTAGTGAGAAATAAGCTTATTCTGTGCCATCCACTGAAGCAACAGTTACCTGTGGCATGGCTGGTGCTGCTCTAACTGGTACACATCTACTGTGTGTACAGACAGTCCCCAAATAAGGATAGCTCAATGTACAATAGTGCAAAACCGATATGCATTCAGTAGAAACCATGCATTCCACTTTCAGTTTTGATGTTTTCCCTAGCTGGTGATATGCAATAGAATCCTCCTGGCCATGTTGGGCAGTGGAAGCAAGATGCAGTTCCCAGCCAGTCACAGGACCGGGGGGTAGGGGGGACAAACAGCACTCTACAGTGTGCTGGGTGACTTCATGTTTTGGACAAATATATTTAATAAGTTACATGAGATATTCACTACTTTATCACTACTTTGTGTTAGATCATTCTGCCCAACTGTAGCACATTTAAGGTAGGTTCAGCTAAACTAAAGGGTTTAGTAGGTTAGGGATGTTAAAGCATTCTTGACTTAATGATATTTTCAACTTCTGATGGGTTTATTGGCATGTAATCCCATTATAAGTCAAGGAGCAACTATATTTTTCCAATTGTGTGTACATAATCTCACTTGACACTCAGTAAATTTCTAATAATACAATATACAATATCTCCTAGAGTAGTTAGTTTATGCCAAGCACTGAGCTAAATCCTCTGCATACACTTTTTGACTTGTCTTACTACAGTTCTGTATTGTAGGTTCATAGGATTATTATTATACTCACATTACAGATGAGGAAACTAAAACTCACAAGCTTTCAAATCCTGCCCAAAGTCATCAGCCAATAAATGGAAATGGCTAGGTTGGAACCCATTGTCCACATTCCCAGCCACAGTGCTCCACTGAGAGCCCAAGGCGGGCAGACACCTCAAGCCCTGACTTACAAGTGAGGACACTAAGGCCCAAAGAAGGTCCCTATCTTGGCCATGGCCATGGAGTTAACATGGAACCCAGCATCTCCTGGCCCCCAACCCAGTGCTCCCGGTTTACCCACACTGCTGCCTGTGTTGCCCTCACTGGCAGACGTTAAAAGTGTGGGCCCTTTCCCATCCCCAGTGCCACAGTGCCACAGCCGAAGGTGGGCTTGGCATCTGTAGCATCTGTTACATTGCAAAGTGAATTTTCCTCTTGGCAGCCTCGCCTCATATGAAACACCCACGAGTGCCTCATGCCTTCCAAAGCACTCTTAATTACTGTCCGATCAGGGTGTCCTTCTCTCTAGGGGAAAGGGACAGGTGGGAAGAGGACACGCTCATGAGGGCCCCTCTGCAGTGCTTCTTCACGTACTTCCCCTTAGCAGTCATGTCCCTGCAGTCCGAGTCAGAAAAAGGGGCAAAGGGATGAAGATGGAGGGGAACTGTGTCTGAAGAGGTTTTGTTTTCACCCAGCAACCGCACTCTCTGGATCCAACCTGGAGGTAAACTAGACTGAGTGACAGGTAAGGATGAATACACCAGGTTGCTAGGGGTCATGACGGTGCAGGTCTAGGGAGAAACTGGAAAGGCCCTCAGTGCCTGGCAACAGGGCACCAGTTAATAATAGGTGCACCCTTTCAAAGGGGTCCTACCCAGCTCTTGGAAAGAATCACGTGAGGCCGTTCAGGCTGAGATTCAACAATCTGCAGGGAAAGTGGACACAGAAGAGAAGACTCCTACGCTCCCATTTGTGTTAAAACAAAACTTATAGTATTAGCAGTGCAAGCAGTTATCCAAGGTCATACGCTTCTCACAATTTTAGACGGTCGTGTTCATTGCCTCTTTCAACCCTTGTAAGAATCCCTTAATGTAGGAATTCTTATTAACCCCAATTTAAGCATGAGGAAACTGAGGCCTGGGAAAGTTCAAGAAGGAGCACCCAGAGTTACATCTTTAATGAGTAGCAGGGCTGAGATTCAAATCCAAGAAGTCTGAAAGCCACACACACAAGCACACACACACGCACATGCACACACACGCATGCACGCATGCACACAAGCACAGCCGTGGCTAGTTCTCCATGTCTCCACAGTGTGGGGAAGGGTGGGTGGGAAGGGCACAAAGGAGCTCCCTGGAAGCCAAGGGGGTTGGGATCTAACTGCCATCTGGGACAGGAGCGCTCTAAACACAGAGACCTCTGCGTAAAATCACGATTCAAAGAAAGAATGAAGTAGAAAAAAATACAGTGGTACCTTGGGTCCAGGATTTTGGAAAAGATGGCCACATTTGTGTTGGTGCAGGAAAGATGGTCGCAATCGTGTTTGTCACCCAATGCAGAGTTTGCAACCAAAAATAAATTTTGCCAAAGGCTTCCGTTTGAAAACAAAAGCACTCATGAACCGAGGTATCACTATGTGTGTAGGCGAAGTACAATAGCAAGGAATTTTGGTGTCATGGCTTGGGCTCAATGTAAGGAACAAATATTCTGTTAAAACCGTGGACCTGTGGTCACCTCCACGTAGTTTTCACCCCTAAACTGAGACAATCAGAAACCCCAGACCATGGAAGACAGTATCATGGCAAATGTGAAAGGAACAAATGTGAGATCAGAAGCACCTTGAATCGCGGCACCTAGGGTTCCCACAGATGAACTTGGAATCACAAAGTAGAAAACTGGCAAGAAAACAAAGTACCACAGAGCACCTGCCACGGTCTCCCGAGGAAGTGCTGGGGTGACGTCTTCAGAGAGGAATGGAGGCGCGGGGAGAGCAAATGACCCTTCACTTAACGTGCATCTGGGGTGGTTTGAGTTCCTCAAGGCTCTGGGTTTGTGCTGTGTTTTCTTTCAGTATTTAAAATAATAGGTTTGGTTGGAAATTTAAAAAAAAGAAAGGAAGGAAAGAAGAAGAAGAAAGAAAACTGCGTAAGAAGGGGAGGAGACAAGTTAGTTTTTGCCACCCCAGCCATGGCCTCTAAGCCTGCTCCTACGTTACCCCTCCCCTGGCGATGCCTCACAGAACACAGTTGGGAGACTTCCCGTCCCCCAAGGATGTTTGCACATGCATGTTGGTCAGAGATTGGGGTCCATGCTCCCAAACAGCCTCCAACAGAAGGGAGCCCTGCCCAGTCTGGCATGTTCCCTGTGAGTCATGGGTTGGAAGCGATCCCCAAAGTCGTGTTACGGTAGCCTAGAGGTAGGGCTTTGAGGGGTGATGAGGATCCACTGAGGCTATATGGGCATGAGGGTGAGGCCCCAGCAGTGGCATTAGCCCCTTTCTGAGAAGAGGAAGAGAGATGACACACTTGCTCTGTCTCACCCCAGTTGCCCTCTACCGTTCAATGTGGCAGCAAGAAGCCCGTCAGAAACTGGTGCCACAGGCTCAGGCTTCCCAGCCTCCAGAATTTCGGGTTAACTAAACCTCTGTTCATCATAAATTGTCTCTGGGACTCAGGGATGCAATAGAAGATAGACTAAGGTACCTGACTCTTCTGCTGGCACCAGTCAATGGCCAGTTTACTGATTCTCCCTCCTTGCTTTTCCTCCTACTTCACTGTCCATCTCCATCCGAGCCCCTTTGCACTCTGAACAAACCCCAGGCCTGGCTCGGAACAGTCCGCCTACCTTTCCACTGATCCCACAGCCCCTGCTCCAGCCAGCAGCCAGCCTGACCTTCCCCGAATGCAAATGCAAGGAGAAAGTAGACTGGTCCCCTCTCAGGCACAGAAGAAACTCCAACATCTTCCTGCAGCCTGCAGTTTCCTAGGGGACCTGGTCCCCACTGATTGGTCCCACGATGTCACTCACTACCTCCCTCCCTCACCCCACCTGCTCATCTTGTCCAACCTTTGTCAGACTTAAGAATGCCACGGGTCATTTTCCACATGTAGGGAAACTCACTTTCAACCTTGAGATTCTGCCAGCCTCCCTGCACCCACCTGGAGCAGGTGCTGAAGGTGCCCATGGCTTCCCAAAGACATTTCCCCTTTAGTTCCCAGAGCCTGTGAGTCTCTAACCTGGCCTGGCATTAGAGACTGTGCAGATGTGATTCAGGGAAGGACTCTGAGATGCAGAGATTATCCTGTGTGATCCATCAGGATCACAAGCACCCTTACAAGAGGGAGGCAGAAGAATGAGCCTCAGGGTGCTGAGTCCACAGCAGCGGGAAGGAGAACGGAAGATGCTCCAGCACTGTTAGTTTTGAGGACAGAGGAAGGGCGCGCAAGGTCAGGACTGCAGCCAGCCTCTAAAAGCTAGAAAAGGCAAAGCAACGGATTCTCCCCTTGAGCCACCAGAAGGAACACAGCCTCTGTGATACCCTGACTTCCGCCTCCTAGAACTCTAAGGTGATTAATTTGTGTTGTTTCTAAGCCACTAAGTGTGTGGTTCTTTGTTATGGCAGCCACAGGAACCCCACAGAACACTGCTCGTATCCCTCAGAGCTGGCCGTCCCAGGAAGTCCACTCACCGGCCCAGATCGCTACTGTGGACCTGCAGAAGGTGCAGAGGAATGCTGGAAGTAATGGCCCTGGCAAGCAGGGGCAGCAGTGCCACGGCTCCCTCTCCTCACAGGGGCACCGCTCCTGCTGCCCACCACGGCAACACTGGACTCGCACATCTTGTATTAGCTGCCTGTCCCTGTCTCACTGCCCCATCCCCTCCAAGCGTTGCCTGGAATCATCTCTCAAATAAACCACTTGCCCTTGAACCCTTGTCTCTGAGCAGCCCAAGGCCCTTAGAGGGAGTGTTTCTTCCCATCTCATCTGCCCTCCCAGGCCCTGGCACAATGGTAACTCCACCCCCTCAGTGAAAATGGCAATGCCAGGCCCTCAGGGGCAGGGCGGGATCCGGCTCCATCACTGCAGGTCTCCTGGGACTGACATAGGGTCTAGCATGGTGGAAATGCTGGATAAATGTTTGTTGAGTGGCAGGCTGAATAAATCAGCTTTTTAAAGAGAGCAGAGCATCCTCTGGAAGACGCGCAGGTGCTCCCTCTGCCAACAGAGCTTGCTAACTGGTCCTTGGGGGCAGCTTTAATGGAGCCCAAGTTCTGGTTGCAATTAGCAGCCTCCATTTGCATGCAAATAATGGAGGTGCCAGAATGCTTGAAAAGAGTTGGCTCTCCAGGTGGACTCAGCACCCCCGTATCCCGCACTTGCTTGGAGGGGTGGACTCCCTGGAGAGGAGCCCCAGAAGAGCCCAGCTCTGCCACAGGTCCACATACACTGGTAGGGGCCTGGTGGATTTCTATCCAGGCCTTAGACTGCTCCTTCCACCTGGATTTCCCTCTGTGCACCTGGGAAGCAATGGCCTATATTTCAGCATTTACAGGACCCATATAAAGACTTCATTGCCTCCCCTGCTTTGATCTTTTCCCCAAACTCCTACTCTCCAGCCTGCTAACATGTGGGGTATCGGCCTCTGTCCTGCCCATTCCTCTCCAATGGGCATTCATAACCATCAGACACCTACTGTGTCTCTGACATCTGGCATTCAGTAGGTGCCCAATGCTTGCTGACATGTACAGCTGTCCCTCAAAGGTCGGGGGGGTCACATCATATCTCCACCTCATGGGGGTCCTGAGCCCAGCAGCTGGCCAAAGTTGGAATTCCTGGGGCCCAAACCAAGGGGTGGGGAGGATTCCCAGCTGTCTCTAGAGGGAAAGAAGAGATAAGGTGAAAGAAAGCCAAGGAATCAGCCTGCTGGGTAAGAAGCAGGCCCCAGGCACGCCCAGTCCCAGAGCAGCCTCACTATCAATCGCTAACATGCAAGGACCTGCAAAGGGCCCTCTCTCTGATGGCCACAAGCTCCTACCGGGTGGTATGTAGAGGACCTGAGGTGAGGGGAGAATGGAGACACCAAACTCCACGCTGCTGAACAAGGAAAAGAAGGCAATGACCTGGGTTCTGGAGACAGAGTGGAAGGCCCAAGTTTTACCCCATCAGGCAGCCTCAGACAATCCCACGAGCCAGCATGGTGTGATGGAACAACGGAAGGAGACTGACAGCCATGTTCCAAATCTTCCTCCTACCATTTAGCTCCACAGGGATTGGCCTGTCTCAGCCTTCCTCCTGCAGGGCCACTGGGACCTGCCAAAGATTATTGTCCAATCAGCATGCATCTTATGAGCGCCTACTGTGTGCTAGGGCCCTTGGGCTGGATGCAATAGACAGAAGCCCTAGCATGTGAGAAAGAGCCCTAGTATGTGAGCAGGAGGTGGGAGGGGCAAGGAAGGGATGGGGACAGAGCAGGCTGACCAGAGCCTACTACGTGGCTGGCAAGGGTTGGTGTGGTTCTCAGGACAGCAGGGAGCCCAGGGAAAGTTCTGCGCAAAATCGGGTATTCCCCATCCCACTGCTCCCTCAGGTTCTCTGGTATCCGTGGGCACCTGGCTTATTTCCCCTAAGTAGCCCTGTCTCCCCTGTCAACAGGCAGGCATTTGCAAACTCCCGGCACAGTGCGAAAAGCTAGGATCCTTGGCCACCCTCTCAAAAGGATTAAATCACTCAAAACAACACAAAACAAGTCAAGGACAGTGGTGTACATGGGGTAACAAAGAACTCACATCCATCATGCTGGACCTTGGTCTCTGTTTGGGCGGTGTGTGTCCCCCCGGCCCTGGCTCTCCTGTATGCTCCTCCGGCCAGTTTGCTCATTCCCACGCCTGTGCCATCTTGCTCCAAGCCAGCCCGACAGTGAGCTCACCTCCTGTCAGTCCTCACACAAAGTCAGGAGCAGGTAATCAACATTTAGAGACTTCCTGGGGACAGGTGACTGGCCCTCCATTGGTGACTGCTAACTTGGAATAAGAGGGTCACAGTCCCACCTCCATCTGTGCCAGCCGCTGACAGACCTTCTCACCAAGAGTTAGATCTGCCCACAATGGCAAGACAGTTGGAGTCACCACCATTGGCAAAGGTCGGCACACTCCTTCTGGGATGACCCAGTCGACAAATGACTCCTAGGGTGGTTCTGCTGTTCAGTCTCTTCTGTCAGGTTTCTCCGCTTGGCCACCACCATACCCAGCCCTCTAGGACTCCTCACAGCTTTGTGTCTGAAGAGCTTGATTGCCTTTCTTGCTTCCACTGCCTAACTTTCCCTACTTATCCCAGCAGTACTTTTCTATGCTCTGCACCTTCACATATGCTGATCCCTCTTTCTGTTCCTGGCGAATTCATGTACAATACCTAGCTAAAATATCTTCTCCTCCCAGAGTTCCTCTGGCCCTGGGTCTGTCTCCTACCTTCATCTGTCATTCTGGATCTATCTCCTCCACTGAACTAGAAGGTTCAAGAGAGTTCTATACCTTCTCCTTTGGACCTAATAGTCCTATGGTGCTTAAGCTCCTGAGCCTCAGTTTTTCTGACTGGATAATGGCATTGCAGGCAGAGAGGAAATTGCACAGGGCAGGAAAGGTGATGGCTGTCCCTGTAGCAGTCACTTGGACCAGAGCAGAGCCAGCCTGGACCTGGGGACATGAGAATAATGGTGACCATGTGCATCCCAGGAAAGCAGAGAGCAGACCATGGAGCACTTTTTCCCAGCAGCTCAGAGCCACCTTCTTCTCCTGTCCTTCCCCAACCCTGCAGAAGGACCCATCTCTGCCAGGCCCACACACCCTGATCTCATACCATACCGGTCAGGAGACCAAAAGGAGAACTTGTCCCCTAGCCAAGGGCCAGCTGTCCTCACAAAAGTCACAAGGCCCAATGTAGGCAAAGGCTGGGCCTGAGTATGACGGAGCCTCCTGCCTCCTACCCTCAGCCCAGCCAGGGCTGTGGTCAGAAGATGGGACCCCCAGTGCCCGGGGGCTTCATGGAGCCAGGAGTGTCCTGGATATCATCTCAAACCTCTGCCCCACTCAACCGATGGGAACTCTGGGCTGGGTATCAAGTCATGGGCCCTGGATCTCACGGCTGGTAAGTGGTGAGCTGGGATTTGAACCCACCTCTGAAGGGCATTCCCACCTCCCTGCTTCTTCACCTTGGCCATTATCTGCCATGCGTGTTCTCATCCCCAAGACTTTGACCCCATCTCCAACTCCACACCACGTGTTCAGTGTGTGCATCTGAAGCGGCCTTTGAGAAGCAGCAGGTAAAGATGTGGGCTTCCCACAAGCTCCTGGTGTTGCTTCCACTGAGGGTCAGAGGCTTCAACAAGATGCAGCCGAGCTGTGCCCCTGCTGCCTGGGAAGGGCCAGGAAAAGCCCCAAGGCCACCTTTCCATGCAGTGACCGGCACTTATCGAGCACCTACTGTGGGTGCTGTCACACAAGCAGTGTTCTGTCACTTCCTTGCCTGTGCCCCTTGTGAGCTCTCCCCCAGCCATTATGACCTTGGTCCTTGTCCCCCACTTAGAAAACGTATAGTGATGCCCAGCTGCACCAGGCACCTGGAAGGGAGCCAGGCACAGGGTGGACACTCCCTGCTTTACCATGATGACCAGGAGACACAACACACGGACAACCGAACCTGTCACTCGGGAAGTCAGGATTGCTGGGAGCTGGGGGCAAGGGGCAAACCAAGCGCTGTGCATCCCCAGGGCTTGTCAGGAGGGCAGCGTGGAGAAGGCAGCATCTGAGCTATATGCTGAGAAGGGCAAGATCTGGGGAGAGCAGGAGTTAAAGGGATGGAGCTGAAGAAGTGTCCCCAGCTCCCACTGTGCTCCGTCCTTGTCATTCTTGGTGTCTGTGTCATCATCCACTATGGGACCTGTACAGTGTACTTGCTGCAGAGCGCTTTACAGTTTCCAAGGCACGCCCCCACTCTTGGATCCTCACATCCAAGACACCGAGACACCCAGACAAAGCTCAGAGAGGAAAATCGCCCAAGGTCACACAGCCAGGTGTGCTCAGCCGGCCCAGGCCTCCTCCTCTCAGCACCTGCCGCTCCCCTGCTCCAGAAGGTGGCGGGGCTGGAGGCTGCCTCACCCCTCCCAGGCCCATCAGCCTCTGGGGCAGGCTGGCGGGCGCGAGGCTCCGCACCAGCCCATATATAACCCACTCCGCACACCTTCCCCGAGTTAATAAATGGGGAACCGAGGGGCCATAAATCCTGGGGCTGCCAATGTCCCCGGGACCAGCTCTTTCTCTGGCCACGCACTAGTACTTTTTACAACCCATTAATTAGTCCCTCTAATAAAGTTTGACAAAATGATAACTTGCCCATGAAAAGTGTTGTAATAAATACATTTTCCCTAACTTTCGACCATTCGAGCGTGCCTGCCTCATAAACCCGCCGCCATGGTTCACTGCCTTATTGTCTCTCTATATTTCTCCATCACCCTGGAAGTTCAGGGCCTCGGGCCTTGTGGACTCAGGATAGACCTAGGCCTGACTCCGGGCACCCGGCACCTCCAGGCAGAGAGCCATGGGCAGTGCCTCCCCTACTCACAGAATCCCCGTGACTCCCAAGGCCCAGGACCAAGGTTCCCAAACCCCAGTCCCACTTTCCCAGATCTTGGTTTATCCATGCAGCTTCCGAGGGAACCTTTCCTGGACAGTATGTTTTCTCTAAATCTATTCCTTTATGTAAGTTTGTATTGAAAGAAACTGTATCATCATTACAGAGACCCGGAAAAGCAGTGTAACAAACCCTGACAAGAAAACAGAACCAAATAGAGTGAAAGTAAATCCCAGTGCACTAGGTCCACTCTCTGCCCGGTGTCTGAGGCCTGGCTCCCTGTCTTTGCAGGGAAGAAGGTCAGTCAGGGCAAGAGAGCCATTAGAAACACTTGAGCCAGGCCGAGACTTTCTCTCAGTGGAGCTGAGGCTTCCAAAGCAGTTCTCAGGAACAGTGATCTCCCTTCAGAGTAAACATGATGGCTCTGGGCGTCCTGAGGGCCTGGGGTGGAGCTCTGCAGAGGAGGGGCTGAGGGAGCCCCGGCCCAGGGCCAGCTCCAGCGTGGGGTCAGTGACCTGACCTGGGCGCTTCCCGTTTTAGACAGTGGCCAGTGTTCGCAGGACTAGGGGGAAGCCAAGGGAGACCCGTGGGGGCAGGCTGGGGGAGCGTGGGGACTCACTCGCAGTCCCCCAGAACGTGCGCTCCTTTCCGTCCTGTCAGGAGACTTGATGGCCACCCCTTAGCTTGACACCTGGTCAGAAACCCCAGAATCCAGCCTCTGGGTTTCAGACTCCTACACCCCCCCACACTCCAGCTGCAACGCCAGGGCCCCCCTTGCAAGCCACTCAGAGCCCCCAGTGTTTCTCCCTCAGGCCACCAGGTCCCTTGTCAGCCAGCGGCCTGTCGGTCTAGCCTGTGTCCCGTCACCCAGCCTGCTCTTCACAGAAGGGGCCCTTGGCTTCATCTCAGTGGTGAGTGGTGGGAGTCAAGTGTCTGCTGCGAGCTCACTTCACGTGTGAGCGGCGTGAGGCTCAGAAGAAGAAACAAGACCCAGGCCCGAGCAGTCCTGAACGCAGGCCCGGGCCCTAGAACGCAGCCCCAAACCCGGCTCAGGACGGTTCTTCAACAGCCACCAACCCCTCCGTGGGTGCTTTGGTGCCGTAACTGCCCACATCCCAGGACCCACCTGGACATCACCAGTTGGCAAATCCTTCGTGCCACCTGCTCGCTGGTGCAGCTGCTGGCGTAAACAGCCCGGCCGACCCCAGCCCTCCAACTGCAGTGCGGCCTTCAGCTCCACAGGCCCTGCCGATGGGAGAATGTCCCTCAGCTCCCGAGGCTTCTGCTGGCCCTAGGCATCTCTTGCTGTGCTGCTGCATCATGCCAGCATCTGCCACCATTTCAAGTTGCCTCCTCTTCTGTGTCCCCTTCCCTTTTTCTTCTAAGGACATTTGTCATTGGATTTAGGGTCCATGTAATCCAGATGGATCCCATTCAAGATCTCTAATTTAATTACAACTGTAGACTCTCTCTAAATGATCACCTTCATAGGTTTCAGAGAACAGGCTTTTGGGGGGAACGTTGACTATGCACCCCACTACAAATAGTATCAGCACTAAAGGCTACAAGTCAGCCTCCTGCCATCTGCTCCTCTCCACAAGAGCTCACCATCACGACACTCACATCTGGGGCGGCAGGCACCTGTGACAGGGCCCAGGTCTCCAGGCCCTGCATGGTCTCTCACTCCGGTTTAATTAGGACAGGAGCCTGAACTCCGCTCAATGATACCGGCATCAGAGCAGCCACCTGCCTGGGGACCCATCTCTTTGAAGAAATTTATGGCCATAATTTAGTGAGTGATTTACGGCTGCTGGCACCTGAGCCATGAGAATTGCCCGGGCACATTAAACCTACTTGCTGACGCCCCTTGACACTGGAGCCATCCTCCCAGTGCCTGTAAAACAGAGATGGCAGAGAAGGGGACCCTCATGACTGCCACAGGGCTCAGGAGTGAGCTGAGGGCAGAGGCCTGGGTGTCTATCCAAGGAGGTCTCGCTGGGTAAGTTGGGCAGGTCCAGGTCCTGCCAGTGCCAACCGCCCAGCGATACTAAGAGTGACCCATGGATCAGGTCTCAGGAGCACCACGGAGATGGTGGAAATGCAGAGTTCAAAGCCCATGCTGAACACAGTCCTGTGTTTCCCATCTCTGCCCAGGCACATGGTCACAGCTGTGTTTGGCAGACAGTACAGGACAGAGCGTGTTGTGTCAGTCAGCTCCTCGTCACTGCGTGTGACAAAGTACCTGGCATAAACGGCTTAGAGGAATGAGGGTCTGCCTTGGCCTGTGGTTTAGAGGTTTCAGTCCGTGGTTGCTGGGCTCTGCTGCCCTGGGCCTGGGTTGAGGCAGAGCCAGGGCTCATCGTAGTGGCAGGAGGATGGCGGGGGGTTGCTCACGGCGGCCAGGAAGAAAAGAGAGAGGCAGAAAGGGACAGTGGGGGGAGACACACCCCTCCAAGGAGTGCCCCTCTGCTGCCTTCCCCCACCATGTCTTGTCTCCTACATTTTCATCACCTCCCAATAAGGCCATCTACGGACTCATGGCCATCCCAGCACTTCTTAGACCCTCACATGTGAACACTGCAGCACTGGG
>PVJX010021651.1:0-31612 GCA_004027295.1 Dolichotis patagonum | reverse complement strand
GTTACTGTTGTCCTGGTGACCTGCTGTGATGTTCTGTGCCAATTTCACTATACTGTCTCAATTGGCTTTATTCCATCCTTTTTTTTCTGTTTGCAGCCTCACTGTGTGTTCACTTTGTATGCCTTAATTTTGTATCATGAACAGCTATTTCTGGGAGGACAGTATGTGGTTTGTTAACTAGTGATTTATGGTTTTTTTTTGAGGTTTTGTATTGTTTCTACCCGTTTTTCTGTATTGCTTTTTTTTCTCTTTAAATAAAATTAAAAAAAAAAAAAAGATGAGAAATACCGAGCTACAGGGAGATGCGTGCAGCTTTTGCAGTGCTGTGGTTCGCAGGGCACAATGGCAAAGGTGAGAGGGGGAGCAGTCCCTGTGTACCACTCAGGGGGAGGGTTCTGGAGCCACTCCCTTTCCACACCTGGTGATGGCCTTCTTTTCTGAAAAGATCCTCAGACAGAAGTCAGCCTCTTGATGGGGCTCGAAGGTGCTGGGGATCAGAATGTACTCCCCTGGAGGCAGCCGGAAGCGGTCAGAGACTTCCCTCAGGTTGATGAAGGTCTTGCTTCTGGCCAGGGAAGCATGGTACCTGAAGAAGTCTCTGCTCAGGTGTCCGTGCTCCTCAGGGCTCTGCAGTGGAAGCAGCGCACTCTAAGGGCCACTGCTTTCAGCTCCTCAGACAGATTCAGGGACTGGATGTAGATCTGAGGATGAGAGCGGGCACCTGGGAGCTCTGATCTGTATGGGCACTCAGAGTGCACTTTGGTCCCCTACCTGGTAAATGGCGTAGCCTATGGTCAGCATGTCAGCACCAAACCTCTTGAGTTTCCGCCGATCCTTCTGCATCAAGGCTACAAGGAAAGTGCATCCCTCCTGACCCTCATCTTGCTCTGTCAGGGACAGCTTTATCTGTGGATTGGTCCAGAAGGTATCTGGCCATGTGAAAGAGGTGAGCAGGTTATTGTCACTTCCTTAAAAGTACAAAGAATACACGTGACACACGTGACACACACACCCCATTCCATCCATTCCATCTCAACCTTAGAAAATGCTCTTTTCTCTCCTTGATCTAATTACTCCCTTTCCCTGCTTCCTGTGATCCCCAACAAAAATCTCCAGTGTCCCCTCTTCATTTCTGCCTCTTTCCAAAGGCCATCCATCCCCCTGGTTGTAGTCTGCTTAGGTCTGTTCCGTCGTATTTTTTTCCACTTGGCATTAGAAGAAAGAGTAGTAAGCTTGTGTCCTGAGTCATCTGAGTAGATTGGACCTTACTCCTAGTCCAAGGATGAACTCTGGTCTACCACAGTCCCTTTTGCCACACAGAATTGGAACAAAGACACTCAGTTCACAGCATTCACCAGGAAACACTGGACTTTCCAGTGGGAGGCAGTCAGAGCTGCTGTGTGCTGACTTTACAGGCTCTTGCTAGGGTGTAGAGAGAATCCAGGAAGGCCTGAGTGTGGCTGGTAGCCCTCCTATGCTTAAGAAGCAGGCCAGACTGGGGAAGAAGTCAACACAAGAAGAAAGCAGAGCAGAGGATGATCAACAGAGCCAGAGCCCCGATAGTACTATGCCTGAAGCCTGATCTACTTGTCTGTATGTTTCAGTTTTGTAGGACAATTAATCTAGTATGACTTGCTATTTCCATTTCCTATACTGGTAGCAACCCAAAAGGTAAATAACCCAAGTGATAAAAATGGAGTTTCCTCTCAAAATTCTTATCAGCTTCCAACTAACACTCTATAGCTTTCTTTTTGCTGTTTACCCCTGAATCTAGTAGTTCAGCTCTACAATTCAGGCTCCCCCAAGGGTCCTGGCTCTAACTCTTGATGCCCTGGGCTGGGCTGGATGCTTGGAAATGACAGCACGAGTGATAGAGAGCCACCTACCCAGGAAGTTGCGGCAGCCCCCAGCGGTGGAGCCCCGAACCCAGCTTCCTTGGTGGACTGTGACCTCCCACCTGTGGAGAGTGTCCTCCTCCAGGGCGTCAGGCGTGAGGTTGCAAATCTCCACTTTGTCAAAGTGGGTCTTGAAATCCTTAAATGCCATCCTGCAGCAAGATGAAGGGTTGATGTGCAAGAGTGATGGCAATGACACCGTCTGTCCTCTCTGTCACTCATACAACTCTGTCTCCATGGAGTGGCAGACAGAAAACACCACAGAAATAATAAAGATTAAATAAAGATTTTAAAAGGTGGAAAAAAATGCAAAACCACAGCCTGATGGGAAGTGATAAGGGCTAGAGGGGAAAACAAAGTCAGGCTGGAGGGTGGCTGTTATCTAGACAGATGCTAGGCAGGCATTGTGGGTGGAGGCCTGTAAAGGTTTATCATGTTTGTCAATTTTCCTGGCTTGGGAACCACCTAGGAGATTAGTAAGGGACACTTCTAGGTGTGTCTGGTGGGCTATGGAGGCATGACCTTGGGAAATACAACTGGTCACTGGTCCTTCCTCTTGGGCACTTTCCCACTCTTTGCTTCCTGGATGCTGTAGGTTGAGCAGCTTTCTTCTGCTATAATGTTCTTGCCTTGGAGCCATCTGAACCTGGACTGAATCCCCTGAACCATGAGCCAAACTGAACCTGTTCTCCTTTAAATTGTTTTCTCAGGTTTCTGATCACAGTGATTAAAAAAGGCTAATGCATGATCTAAAGCAGACGGATGAAAGGAGAGGTTCTCTGGGGTTCTGGTGCAGAGGTGTCCAGGCAGAGGGGAGCTTGATGTGTTCATGGTTCACCAGAAAGGCCAATGAGGTCACCAGGCCAGTTACATATCAGTCAGGGCCAAGATCCAGAGGAGTGGTGGTGTTGGGGTAGGCAGAAGGGGGTGGCTTTAACTCTGAGAAGATAGGAACCACTGTAAGGTGACCTGGCCAGCAAGGAAGTCAGCTCATCATTCCAGGAATTGAGGTAAGGGTGTCACTCAGTCCAGCTTGAGGTATGAGCAGTTGCCAGATTTGAGAAAAACCTAAACCAGATCCTGGGTCTGCTGAGGGGTTGGCTGAGGGATTGGACATGGAGAGGGAGAGTATGGAAGGAAGGCTGCCGGGTAGTCGGGAGAGGCATAGGGTATAGGGTGGGGTGCTCCTCTGAGATGTCTGCTGGGCACTTGGGGGAGATGTGGCACAGGTGGTGGGTGTCTGAATCTGGAGTGCCAGGGAAAGGTGCTAATAAGAGAAGCTGGGATCATCAGTGTGAAGAGGGCCTTTAGAGTCTGGACCCAGTGAGGTCATCCAAGAGGTGTGAATAGGCAGTAAGGAGGGAGTCTAGGTAGTGAGGGCCTGATGCCAAGAGGTTGGAGAGGTGGCCCTGAAGCAAGGCCAGCAGATCGCTGTAGCTGCTGGTTTCAAACAGGAGCCTAAAGAGAATTCTTTCTGTGGTCTGTTGGCCATTTCAGAACTTTGGAAATGGAATGGTCAATTCATCAGAAAGAAATAGCAGGTGAGTATGGCGGACTTTGGGGGGCCTGCAGGGGAGAGACCCTGGTGCCTCAGGACCTGCACCGTGCAGTTGACTTGGGGTGCCGGAAGAACAAGGAACTCCTCCCCTCTCTGGGGGGCGGCTGAGAGTGTGGCAGACTTTCAGCGGCCTGAAGGAGAGAGACCCTGGCGCATCGGGATCTGCACTGTGAGGTTGACTCGGAGTGCCGGAGTGCCGGGAGAACAAGGAACTCCTCCCCTCTCTAGGGGGCGGCTGTTGATCCTACCGGCGTGTGGGCTGAGAATCACACATCTTATGTTATCCTGTCCCCTGTCCCGTGTCCCCCCCGCCCCCTTCCCCCTGCTTAGTAAGTGGGAGCCAGTGAACTACACATCTTGTGAAAAGATTGGCTATGTTATTTAGTATGAGCTCCCCATATGCAAAGATAAGGACAACCATTTGGATGAAAACAAGAGACAATATGACAGATAGTGAAGATCTCTGGTTGTCTAGCTTTGAAATTTATGCTTTCTTATGTCCCGTTCTGTTTTCGTTTTGTTGTGTTTAATTTTACTCCCTTTTAAAATAAAATTTAAAAAAAAAAGAGGTTGGGGAGGAGGAGGTGCCAGTGCAGGGCCATGAGGAGCCCCAGAAATGAGGTACCAATGTGTCACTGCTATTGACTGGGAGGAGAGGCTGTGATCTGCACCAGGCCACCCAGCAGGCTGGAGGTCATTCTGGTGGGGTAAAAAAAATATGTGTGGTAAATGCATGGTCTGTTGCTATCATCTGAACTCACATGTTGAAATGCAATCACCAATGTAATGGTCTGAGGAGGTGGGGCTTTGGTTGGGTCACGAGTGTGGTACCCTTTTGGGTGGGATTAGTGCCCTCAGAAGGCCCCAAAGAACTCCCTGGGCCCTTCTACCCTGTGAAGATGTGGCAACCAGGTCCCCATAGACACCAAATTCAGTTTCAGGACTGTGAGGAATAATTTCTTAGACGCCCTGGCCCACGGCAATCTGTTATAGCAGCATGAATATACTTAGCCTGGAAGTGTGGGAGGCTGAACCAATGCCCTCTGAGGCCATGCCTGAGAGAAAGAAGAAGCTTGGCTATTTGTGTGCCTGGGTGCTGCTTGGTGCATTTAGGAGGTGTGCTGAGGAGAGCCCAAGCAGGAGCTGAGGGGCTGCAGGGCACAAAAGAGACAGAGTTCAAAAATAGACATGGGCAATGGCAGGGCTGCAGGAGGTGCTGCTTCTGGATTCTACAATGAGATGTAAAATTGAGACAGATTCTAAAGATGAAAGGACCATCAGCCTTTCAAGCAAAGAGATTCAGCCCCATGGAAAGCTCAGCTCAGGGATGACCCCCTCCCTGCCCTCTGACATCTAGACTTCTGGACATGCTGCCTTCAAGGCCAAATCATTAGGCTGGCTGTGGAGGAAAAGGTGTTTGTCTCCACACTCACCAAGCAACCTGGATGGCACAAGGAAGGGACAAGAAACATGGAGTGGGATGTCTGAAGCTCTGCCAGATAGTCTCTGGGTGGCATGACCTCCCTGAGACTCATACACAGAACAAAGATGAGAGGGGCACCCTCAAACATCACTGAGATCTAATTCCCTGCCAGCTTGGGTGGTTATGAGGGTTGAGAGAAAAATGTGTTTTATGTAGAAGGAAAGAAAGGAAGGAAGGAAAGAAAGAAGGAAGGAGAGATAGAGACAGAAAGAGAAAAAAGAAGGAAGCAGTGGGTGCTGTTCCATCCCCCACGGTTCACGCCAGTCACAGCCGGTACAGAAATGGAAAGGAGAACACTGTACCAGAACTCCCCGTCGTCAAGAGCAGAGTGACACAGGCGCTTCTGTTCAGTCAGGTCCACAGAGCGCCATTCAGGAGAGCTAGGAGGAAAGAGAGTTGGAGTTCAGCTATGGGGTGGAGTCACAACTCCCAGAAGCCCCAGGTATCACAGAAGGGGAGAAAGTACTGCCCAACACCTGTTCACTGGGCCCTAGGATGTGCCCAGGGACTTGGGCTGGCAGGCCACTAGCCCAATGCAAGGGCTGGCCACGAAGAGCATCTCCAAGGGCTACCCATGGACAATTCTTGGGACCACATGAACTTCCTGAGTAGATACTGATGAGTAAGTGCAGGGAGGTGAATGCTGGGGGCTTTTGGGCCATGGGATCTTGGCCAGTGGATAGTGACCACCACAGAGAACCCCCATGATTACATGGTTAGCAGTACTTCCCCAAATACTCATCACCACTGTATTCCACACCCTGGTTACTGAGGCTGTTCCTAGCTGGAGCTAGAGTCCTTCCCAGCACCGGGAGGAATAAAATATCCCCCGGGATGGGGATGCATCCACACATGCATGAACACAAGAGCAACGATAGGGCAGGGCTGCTGCAGAAGCCATTCTTGGGAAACAAGTTGGCTCACTGGAGGGTCTGAGGGCTGAAGTAGGGAAGTCATGCTGCCCCGGGGCAGGACAGGACTCTGGATAAAGTCTGGGGATTAGGATCCCTGAGAACAAACCATTCCTCTTTCACAGCATCAGGCAGCCTCTGCCCATGCACCCTGGGACACATAAGCCATAGGGCCTGGCCACTGACCTGTCGCTCCACGACCCATTCCACTCCACCTGGCCCCAAGGATTCCGAACTCTGATGAGCTCAATTTTCTGTCCTTGGAAATTTACCTGGAACAGAGAAGCAACAGGGAAACGTGAAAAGACAAAGTCACAAAAGTTTAGCTCTATTCTTCGGTGAGCCCAGGGGTACATCTCCCTGCAGGGTCAGCCAAACCCACTGAAGGTACACAAAAACATCAATTTTTTAACCAGCCCTGGGAATTTTCAAATTCCTAATGAATGTGTTGTTAGCATTGCCCACAAGGTCATATTAATCATCAGAGAATAGTTATGCCACATCTGGGAAACAGACTGTAATTAACAAGAACTTGGTCCACCTTCAAAAGGAGTTTTTCCTCTAGACCAGAACCTCCTGGAACCCCTGAGTTGTATCCACCTGTGGCACCTCTGGGTCTGGCACAGGTTAGTCAGTTTGGTCCCCAGAGGTGCTCAGGAACCCACTGGCCGCTCCCAGGTGAGTGGGTAGGAGCATAATCCTACATGCCAGGAATTTAAACATACCCGAAACCAAAGATTCCTCCTTCTAGATCCCACGCTCATGCACTCTGGGGTCCTGGGAGGTTGTCTTTGTTGACAACTCTTGAGCTAGTAAAGCAACAGTTCAGCTCTGAGGGCACAGGGGCAGGAGGAAGGAAGAGGCATCTGAGAAAAGTTGGAAGTGAAAGAGTGAAAGAAGAAGTTGGAAGTTGGAAGAAGAGTGAAAGGGTTTTGTTGGGCTAGAGATATAGCTCAGCACAGTGCCTGCCTGGCAAGCATGAGGTTGTGAGTTTGATTCCTGGTACTGGGGAAAAAAGAAGAAAAAGGTTTTTGCTTATCAAGCAACCAGCAATCTCAGCTATCAGAGTGCTTCATGCTCATACACTTCACATAAATTGCATTTTGATGAGTAAAACCAGTTCAACGTGACAGAGTGGGAGGTATGGCTTGTGACCCGACTTGTAGGAAGGTCACCGGTCTAAAATGTCCTGGAAAGGTAGGCTTCTTACAGGTAGAGGGAAAACAGGATCAAGAGGACTGGGAAGGGAAAAGAAGAGGTGTCTATACTTGAAACAATATTTAGAAGGCATGACCTAAAAGCCATGTGCCACTCAAGTGAGCAAGCATTAGGACGTGCAGGGATGGGAAAGAGATGGAAGGAACTAGCACAAGAGCTGAAGTACTGGAGAGTCCTAAAGAATCTTACCACATCTGAGACCCGAGCAGCAGAGAGGAGGAAGGAAGGGACCCCTACTGCTCCGAACTCCCTAGGCACCTGTCACTCACCATGTCATCAGCCCTAGCAGCCTCTATTGTCTTCAGACATGTCCCTTGGGGACCTTCCTCCAGGCCAACCATTTGCTATAAGTGGGATGATGTTTCATGGGGTCTGGATGTCTAGGATCAGTGTGTCTTGGGCTACAGCAATAGGGATGGGACTTGGGATAGTCAATCTCATGTGTCACCTTTACTGGGCCATGGAGGTGCCCAGATATTTGCATAAAGGTTGGTCTGGTTGTATCTATGCAAGCGTTTCTGGATGAGATAAAGTTTAAGCTGGCAAACTGAGCAAAGCAGAGTTCTCCAGTGTGGGTAGGCTACACCCCTCTACACAGACCTGAGCAAATCAGAAGGCAGAGGAGAGTGAACTTGCTTTCTACCAACTGTGTGAGCTGGGCCAGTCTCATGCCGAGTCCAGGACTCCCACAAGCGCTTAAGCCTAGCTTCAAACTCAGATTGGAACTAAACCATGGGCATTCCTGGGCTGCAGGCTGCACATGGCAGACCCTGGGTGCTCTCAGCCGCCATCATCATACAAGCTGACTCCTTATAACAAGTGGCATATATATATCCTATAAGTTCTGTTTTTCTCTGGAGTACCCTAATATAGGACTGTATGAAATTGGGAAAGAAAAGAGAGTGATGAAATAAAAAGACCCCCAAACAGACACGCAAAGCCCAGACTTACACATTTGTGGAACAAGTATGATACTGTGGAGGAATTGCCTCGGTTCCTCTCTTATCTCTGTTTTGTTTCCAGCCCAGTCTGCCTCCTTTAGGGAAGATAGGCTCTACACCATCTGACCATTGTCCTGGCCTTCCTTGACCCCTGCAGTGGGGTTCTGCCCCTACCTGGTCAATTCCTGTCACAGTGTAGGCATGGCCTTTAATAAGACCGAAAGGTGTTCGGGCTTCAGCTTCTGCAGCATTTCTGGTCTAGAACAGGAGAAGAGCAGTGTCAGGCCCACTGACCAAGCTGAGCCTTCCCTACCAGGCCAGCCCCAGGCCCATGCCCAGACAGCCTGCTCAGTGTACCTTCTGCTCTCCAAGGCCCTGGCTATGTGTGTGGGCAGTGTGAACTGGGAATGTAGCACGCTGAGCACATGCTCACCAGTGACACAAGCCAGTCCCCATCTCTTTCCAAAACGGGGAGATCCTCATTTCCAGCAAGGAGGAGGTCACTCTTTTGTCCCCAAAGGAATCCTGACCATCATCACCCCCACACAGTACAGTATGAGGCAGGAGACACAGCTGCATATACCAAGAGGACGCCAGGAAGCACACGACATGGACACATGCCTAGACCACAGACATGAACTTGCAGAGGAAATGACAGTGTATCAGCAAAAAATTAAAGGTTAATCCAAGAAGATGCGAATAGATGAGGTACAATTAGAAAAAATTATTAAAATGCCATAGATTTGCACCAGAAAACCACATGGTAAGGTCATTTCCAGTGAAGTTCAGGCAACTTCCCCCAGCGTGTGTGTAGTGCATGTACGCCTCCATGCAAGCAGAGGTGTAAAGGACAGTCCCTGTGTCCTAACCAGATGGGGTCAGGAGGTGCAGGAAATCTGGAAGGAAGCGGGAATGTGTTCAACCTGATAGCAAGTTTACCTTTTAGGAAAATGTTAAACAAAAACTTACATTTTATCTGAAGAACTAAGACCCCCACGAGAGTCCTGCTTTCCTCTAGAGCCTCCCAGGTCCCTGTAGCACCCAAGTGGAGCCTGCCAGCAACTCACATCTATGGAGCAGCCCAGCAGGGAGCCACGGCCCAGGGCCTTCTCCAGGATCTGGTAGAAGTCCTTGGGAGCCTCTCTGGTGTGGAAAGTCTCAGCCACACCTCCAGTGAAGTCCTCCATGGCCTCGATGGTGCTGCCCCCCTTCAGTGCCTCGTAGCTCCCATTCAGCCTGCAGGGAGGCAAGGGGGAGATGGCTGGGTGGGGTGGAGGGAAGCAAGCAGGGTGTGAGCTCTCGGAGGCCAAGATCTGGGCTGTTCTGGGGACAGCGAGGTGTGGTGGTACAGGGCAGGGCTCTCCCCTGAGTGCCTGGGGGTTAGAGTCTCAGCCTGCCTACAGGCTTCCCCGGGGGCTGACTGTATGTGGGCTCCTCCCCTCCCTTTACAGGCGTCTCTTTTATTAATATGCACTTAGTTTTATATATATGAAGTGAGATAAAAATAGTGTCCTAAATAAAATTTTTACAGTAAAAGATACATTGTCATTAATCCATTCACTATTCAACCCCATGATTTCGAACATACTTATTCCCATTGTTCTTGCCACTTTCTGAAGCAGTTCTGAAAGTCTTCTTTTGTGAGTGTCTTTAGTTGTACTGTCTGTGGCTGTCTTGGTGTGCTGAGTCAGTTCAAAATGTTTACCTTTCATGGTCATTTAGATTTGACGTAACCTCCTCTATGTGTCTTTGCTCATGTGTCTTGGTGTGTTTGTCTCTCCATGTATCTCTGTGATTAGGTGTGTGTCTCTGGTCTCTGTGTCTGTGTGTGTATGTCTTTTTGTGTATGAGTGTGCATGTCTGTGTGCATTCTCACTTTCCAGCACTATAAGAGATTCCAGGCTCATCCTAGGTATTTCCAGTCCAGATAAGGCTGACATCAGTTCCCTTTTGTGGGGTGGCATAGGAGACAGGTGTGGCTGTTGCTGTCATTACTTCTGAGTCCTCCCCACTGACAAAGCAAGGGAATGAGATGTGCAGAGCCCAAAAGCACATACCCTCCCCTCTATATGACCGGCTGTTGGATGCAGTGTAGTCCGTGATGGTGAATCCGACCCAACTCAGTCTCCATGGGGGCTCGTGAAGCCCTCTCAGCTCTACTGTCTGTCACCTTCAGTGCCAATAGTGAGAAACCCATCCGTCACCCACTGGCATAATTCCATCAGGACTGCATGCCTGTTCCTCTGTGAGGAACAACTTTATCAACATGGCACAACTTCTTCAGCCCTAATGTTTAAAAGCCTGGCACCTCTGCCTGAAGCTGGCACCCCATCTCCCCACTGTTGCTGAGATCATTTCAAACACTTGTGAGAAGCAATAAGTCCCTGACTTGTGAGCCAGTTCTCTTCTAGGAGAATGCTTGAAAGTCAGATTCACTCCTAAGTCAGACAAGGTGAATCTTACACACCTTTGACACACATATACAATGTAAAGTATTAAAAAAAAAACAAATGTGAGATCTGTTCAAATCCGTGAAGTTCATGACTTGAATGTTTGTAAGTGGGGGCTCACTGTAGTTAGTCTGTTTTATCACATTCTGCTAGTGGGCCGCAGGGAGCTGAGGGCATTTGATTGGCTATTAAGAGTTGGTATCTTGATTCCACTTATATGAAGTTGCTGGGTGGTCAGATCACAGAGACAGGAAGTAGAACCATCATCCTTCCAGGGCCCTGGGAGGGGACAGAAGGCAGGATGTAGTGGGCACAGGGCTGCAGTTCTGCAAGTTTTGTGTGATGATTGCACCATCATACAAATGTGTCAGTGCTGTTGAGCACTGGATGAAATGCAAACGGATGAAAGGCTGAGTGTGGTGTCGCACACCTGTAATCCCAGAACTCCGGGAGGCTGAGGTGGGAGGATTCCAAATTCACACCTAAGCCTGGGTAACTTAGTGACTTTGCCGGACCTTGTCTTGAAATAAAAAGTTAAAAAAGGGATGGGGTCGTAGCTCAGTGTGAAGACAGTCTAGTCCCCAGCATTTCCAAAAATAAATAAATAAATAAATAAAGCTAAGTTTTGTGTCATCCATATTGTGCAATATTTTTTTTTTAAGAAAGAATGAAAAGGAGCATGAGAAGGGGGCAGTTGATGTCTCTCCACTCACGTGACTCTGTCTGGTGGGCAGTCTGGAGAACCCAGAGCTGTAGTCACAGGCAGGTCCCCTGCTAGTCCTTCCACAGCCCTTCCCGAGGCCAGGTTGGTGCCTCAGGGAGACAAAGGAGTTACTTGTCCCATGCAGGCTGCAGGCCTTTGCCTCTGTTTCCCCCATGATGCTCTCTCTAGCAAGGCTGCAAGAGGGTAATCTGCCAGGCTATTACTCACTTGGCATAGGCTTTCTCCAGCAAGGCGCTCCAGAACTCACAGTGGTCGGCTGAGTGCAGGAAGACCAGGCGGTCCCTGAAGGTGGGCAGGCGGTCATCGATCACCACATCCAGCCACTCACTGTGCTGCCAGAACTAGGCCAGGGAGGGAGATGGGAGAGGGTGAGTCTCAGGGGAGTGCGCCCACTGGGAATGTCATCCTGCTACTCTTCCCTCCCAGCAAACTGCTCTTAACATCTGTAAGGAATTCCATAAGACATGTTCTGTCCATGAGACCACATACTGAGCCCCCATCCTCCAAGGACATCAGCTCCTAGACCCAGTGTCCCCCATGGAAATGGAGCAGGGAGCATAGGAGTCACACACAGATGCTGTAGTGCTCTGAATCATATTTATCTTCCACCCCAAAGTCTTGGGCAGGAGAAGAAGGGTGATGTTGTATGTGGGTTTGGATCTGCTCTTGCTGGCCCAGTCCTGTGTTCTTTCTGTGTTCTCTCAGTTTTAGGCTCTAGCTCCTTAGAATGTTCCTTGGTCTTTAGGGCCCTCTTGGTTGATAGGTGGAGCCCAAGCTGATGTCTTGGCTGGTGGACTTGAATTTCCTGAGTACTAGCGGTGGAGATGCAGAGGGAGAATTGGTGTGTGTGTACGCTGGTATGCAAATGTGTGCACTTGTGTTCACTCATATATTCCATGTGTGTGTGTGTCTGAGCTTGTGTGTCTGTAGGGAAGAGTGGAGGTAGAGTGAGGCAGGGCCTGTATATCAGATCTCCGTGTGCTCTTTCAGCCCTCAGGGACTGTCCTCCTCCCTGTTTCTTCCCCATAATTGGCCTGACGGTTTCTGAGGTTGTCACTGAGTATCAGAGTGTCAGCCAGGCAAGTGGCCTTGGGAGCTAATCTGCCTTTCTGTGCTCAGTTGCAGGGAGCTGCCCAGTACCCAGGGAGGTCCTTTGCCCAGGGCTAAGCTTTGGGCCTCCTGCAGGGGTAGGGGCTAGGCAGGGAGCTTGGTGCTAGCCTTGTGCAGGGAGAGCTTGAGGGCTGTAGCTAACAGACCAGCTCTGCTGGCTCCTCTGTCTCCACAGAGCTGCTGTGTGGCCCAGAAACACAGGAGGAGCATGAGAGAGGGGACTGAGGAGGGACAGTAGAGAGCCTGGCAAGGCCAGTCTCCACCTGGCCAGAGGTAGTGCAGCCCCGAAGGACACCAGACAACTCTTAGGCTCTCGGTTCTTTTGTTACTTATAGTTGTGTGACGTTAGATTAGGACATTAGATCCCCTCACTGGGAAGCAAATTCGAGGGCTGAGTCATGCCACCCCCTGGGGTTCCAAATGCCCTGAGAATCCCCTGGACCATACCCCAGTGTGGCTTTGATGTGTGGATGTTACTGCAGCACCGAGCATGCTTTCCACACGGCTGAGCACTGCGGTGCACACACATGGTGCCGCGTTCCTCTGAGAGTTCCCGGCGGTGCAAAGGCACACGCAGCATCCTGCAGGGTCCCAGAGAGCCAGACCCCCCAGCCCCCCTACCTGGAAGTGGAATATTCCAGCATAGCCAGGCCGGAAGCTCTGGTCCAGGGGGACCACTCTGGCCAGCACCTTCTCATTGAGCGTGAGGGAGGCGATGGCAGCCAGCAGCCAGCAGTCCCCTGCAGAACAAAGGCCGTAAGTTGCACTTTCATTGCCAATTCTCAGTAATTAGGGAAATACTGTGCCAAGGGAATGTGGAGAGCTTCAACAGCAACATTTTTCCACGTTTTAAAAAATGGCACATTTCCAGCCAGGTCTGCAGAACTGCATGGGGAGAGGGGAGCGGGACAGCTCAGCTGTGTCTGGGGGCACAGTTCCAGGGTCTCTGTCTCTCCCAGTCCACAGTTGATTTAGAGGCAGCAAGACACTGTGGTGGCTCCATTTGCTTTCAATTATCTTGCAGTTCAAAGATTGATTAATTAATTTACTGAGCTCCCCAGCAGTCTCTGGAGACAATCTGAGAGGCGAAGTTCCATGTCAGAAAGTGTTTGATCTGCATTGTGCAGACTCCCCAATGTGGTGGGGGTGGCGTAGGTCTCAGGTGCCTTGCAGTGTCCTCCATGCTGCTGTGGGATAAGCTTGAGAAGATATTTGGGAGCATCCACATACGCCACAAGACTGGCTGGTTGGGTCCAGATTTGTTTGTTTTCAGTAGACTATGAAACATCCGGCTTGGCTTCCCAAGAGTTCACATTTCCAGGAAGTCCACATTATGCCCAGAATATATATTTGTATCATCTGTCTATCTACCAATCACCCATTTGTGCATCTGCCTTCCTTCTTGTCACATATATGCTAATTCCGTCTCTTTCTCTGTTGCTCCTCTACTCTAAACGTGCCTCACCCCACACAATTTGTGTTCAAACTCAATGGCCAATGCAGTACTGTCAGAGCTAGATCTACCTGTCAGCTGTCATCTACTCACCTCATTAGCTACTTATCTATCTATATTTAGCTCTGTTATCTACATATCTAATCTATCACTGAGCTCTATTAATACTCTACCTGTTCTATCTATCTATTATCTATCTGTCAGCAGTGTAGGCTGGTGACTTTGGAACTGTTTAGGGGAGTTCAGGTATTCCACACGGCTGTTCCAGTGTGGTCTGCTTAACCTCGGCTGTAAGTGGGGTCTGCACACACTTGCCGTATTTGCTCTCTTCATCTGGTTGGTTTTTTTTTTAATTTTTATTAGTACATGTCTGCAATTCCTAATGATTACATGCATTGTGGGGAGTTGACACATGTACACAGTATATATATATATATTTTGCCAGCATTGGATTTATTTATTTTTAAGTTTTTATCAAGTTAATTATCACAAACACAGACCAACAGCCAGACTAACAGATAAAAAAACACACAAAACTAAATCTAGGTACACTTTTAGTATATTTGCTATGCTAGGTTATAATAACTTTTCCTCTCTCTTTTCTCATTGTCTTTTATTTTGCTATTTATAATTTTGGTTTCTCATATAAGTTTGTGTGCCTGATTTATTCCACTTAATATATGGTCTCAATATGTATCCATTTTCCTATAAATGATTCAAGTTTATCCTTCTTTATGGCAGAATAGTACTTCATTATGGATAGATACTACATTTTCCTTATCCATTCATCTGTTGTTGTTTCCAAGATTTAGGTATTATGTATTATGCTACTATAAACATGGATATGTATGCATCACTGGAACGATATACTTTAACTCTTTTTGGGCTATACCTAGAAGGGCAATAGTTGAGTCGAATGGAAATCCTAATTTTCATTTTTTCATGAATCTCCACAGTGAACACAGGAGCCAGTGTGATGTAATAGGTACATGGCCTCTGCAGCTGGACTGTCTGTGTGAACCCAAAAAACCTATCTGCTTCCTGCAAGACCTTGGACAGTTGCTTGGTTCCTCCAGCCTCAGTTTTCTCGTCTGTCATGTGGTGGGGAGTGTTGAGAAAAGGAAAGGAGGAGCGCTGGTAAGGGGGTGCTGGTAGATGGCCAGTCCATGCTGCAGGAGCTGGCTAGCCATGCTGGGGGCTCCAGGCCAGCCCAGGTCATGGGCAAGTGCACTGCCAGAGGCTGGCAGTGTGAGTTTCTTGGAGGCTACAGGCTGCGTAGCAGGGTGACACACTGGGAAGGAGGGATAGGAGTGAGGCTGTGTTGTCCCCAGCCCCGGGGCCTGCTCCTCATAGACTTGGTAACTGTGGCTGCGGTAACTGCTCAGAGCAGGTCCCACTGTCCCCTCTCAGCAGGTTCCATCCCCCACACTTACCCAGCTCCCCCTGGCAGATGTCGGTCCTGGTGGCACCCCCACGGATGAATTCCGGATGTTCCACAATCTCCTGGGGGAAGGGCAAGAGGACTATTGGAATGTGTGGTCCCTGGCTCCTTTCCTCTCTGACGCTTTTCCTCTCTGCTTCTTGGCTGCCATGAGGTGAGTGGCTTTGCTCTCCCCCACCCTTACATCTCCACGTTTCTGCCTTAACACAGGGCTCCAACTTTTTGGAGCTGGCTGACGGAAAACTCTGAAACAGCCAAAACAAAGCCTTCCTCCTCCAAGCGGCTTTTCTAGGCATTTTGTTACAGTGATGGAAGGTGACAACACACTCCCTTGCTATAGTGTTGGTGCAGCACCGATCTGGTCTCAAAGTGCATCTATATTCTAAATATTTCTCAAACATTCACATAAACCCAGCTGGACAGTTTCTGTAAAAGGCTGAGCTCCAGGATGTGCCAGAAAGCCAGGGCTGGCAGAAGCTCGAAATCCCAGTGCCGGCCCCTTTCTATGAGGCCTTCAGTGTTCCTGCGTTCCCTCCCTCCACTCCAGAAGGTTCCCTTGGAGGCCTTTCATTAATGATGTTAATCTCCAGGCACAGGGCAGGCAGCAAAGGTAGCTCCTCGGTGTCCTTGTCTGCAGGTATGAACATCCTGAATCTGCACCTGGCATACTGCTGTCCCATCCTTGCCTGCTTCTCTCCAGATTGAGCACTGTGTTCACTCCCACCTCACCTGCCCGGACTCCTGTGAAGTCACGTGGCTCCGTGCTCCTGCTCCTCCCCGAGCACAGCTGTGTTTGACAAGAAGGTGGTGCTGAGAGGCCACCCGCCCCATGCCTCACTGGGTGGCTCTGTACTTGCTGCTGAGATATGCAGGTTATGTGCCTGCAGAAACTCCAGCAGGGCACACCCCAGCCACGGGCCTTCCAGAGAAGACTGCAATTCAGATTTCCCTGCCCCGCCCCTTACCAGTCCCCACTCCTCCACGCTGAGGGGACAGGATGTGCGAGGCCCTCTCAGTGCCTTGCTTCTTACTTTCCAGATGTCTCCGAGACAAAATGCAAAGCCTCCTGACTCAAACAAAAAAGCTGTGTTTCCAGGACCAAGGAGTAGGCCAAGGGGACACGGGCAGAAGCGGTTCTGAAAATGAGCCCACAGAATGGGCAGTGCACAGAACGGGCAGTTCAGTGGACCTGAACAAAGGGCCTGAGACAGGGACAGGCAAAGGGAGAGGGTGAGGCTGGGAGGCATCCTCGCAGGGGTGTGGGTGGACATGTGGAGAGCCGAGTACATGGGCTTGACCTGTGGGAAGACAGCAGCAGTACAGACGGAGCCTCTGAGATGGAAGCTCAGACCCTGGAACCCTGGGAGACTTTGTTGGTCCCCATGACCCTGTTCCAGGAGGAAAACATGGAGTACCAGCCCAAGGGGTTCATGTACCAGGCAATGGTGATGGCGGTGCAGGTGGGAGGTGGGTCCCCAGGGCAGGGGGCAGGGTGTGCAGTCACAAATGCAGCAAAAGTGAGATGATGATCCTGCTGGCTGCTGCCAGGCTCGCCACTCAATACTAGGCCTTATTAACAGATTGTTTTCACAGTGAGTGGATTATTGTCCCATTTTATGGAAAAGAAAGTTGAGGCTCTGTGGTGGCTGTGTGGACCCCCTTCAGGTTTATCTCCCTGCTGGAAGCATTAGGCCCCAGCCAAGGCCACACACCTGGGGGCACAGCATGCCAGGACCAATCAGTGAGGCTGGAGACACAGAGGTCTTATCATCCCACCTTGGGACAACTCTGAAAGGCCACCCTGAGGTGGACTGAGGCCTTTATGGGACCATAGTGTGTCCTTTGAAGCTGTGATTCTCAGAATGGCCTGGGCCTCCTGCGGTCTGAAGCGAGGGCTGCTAACTGCAGAAGCCTGGGCTGTCAGGTGGTGACAGGTGCTACACTCAGGCAGGGGACAGTCCACCAGCAAGCCTGATGCACTGGGGCAGACTGCAGAGGAGCAGGAGCAATCATCCTTGATGACACAAGGAAGACTCAAGGAACCTAGGCCATCTTCCCTCTTCCCTGTGACAGCCAGAGGAGTGGGGACCTAATAGTTGTTCCTCACGCCCTCCCCTACCCCTATGCCCTCTTGAGGGACTGCCTAGGCCACACCCTCCATTCCCACCTAGGGCCTCTGACAGGAGCTGGGCTTGGGGGACAGTGACATCTCCCTTTATCCTACTGCTCCAGGAGAACCGTCTGGGTTGCGATAGACAAGAACCTTGGACCTGTCCCAGCTGACCATACACTGCCTCTCCCCACTGCTGGGAAAGTCCTCAAGCAGCTACTCAGATGTGCAAACTGCATGCACAGCCCTCTGCTGCTCCGTGTGAGCAGTCCTGGGTCCGAGGAGGGAGCCAGTCCTGGGAGGCTCCAGAGACCAGAGGCAGAGACCAGCGGACAAACCCAAGAAGCCATGGAAGTTGCTGGGGGAGCTCTAGAAAGCTGATCAGAGGGCTCTGAGCCTCTACTGCTGAGAAGCTGACAGTGGCTAGGAGACACCAGCAGCTATGACCCCATGGGTCCCTGGGCCCTCATGCATTCAGAGCCTGAGCCACTAACGGAGCTGTTCTTTGTTGACTTCTATTCAGATTAACCAAAGGAACCCTCTGCTGACTGGTTACAATGGGAGCTGAGCTCAGTGGGTGCTGGAGGCAGGGGGACCAGATAGGAGGGAAGAAAGCTCTTGTGCTTTCTCAGAAGGAAGGCTGAATTCCTTGGAGATGGCTTTGCCCCCCACCTGAGGCAACTCACCCCTGAGCCACGATGGGCATGGTGGCACTGAAGGATGCCGGGGCCAGGCCCGTGTGTCCCTATCAAAGCTGTCTCTGGGACCTGGACAGAGCCATTTCCCCCATGGGCCCCCAAAACACCAAACAGACATAAACAAATGACCCAGGGAATTTCCTAAATTCTTTGAGCCTTAATATTTTAACTACTAAAATTAAACCATTTTAAATGCTCAAATTGGTAAAGTATGGATCCACTTTATAAAAAATAAAAATAAGTCTCAATTCAAGCAAATCGAATTGCAGTATCCAATGACTCTGGTGCATTGGACACTTCATTATTTCTATTTTGTGAGTTTTCTGTCTTCTCTTCACTTTGGAGTGGGTGGAGACAGTTTGGGGACACTGGAGGGGTGTGAGAGTGACTCACTTTCCTCTGCAGACATCCCCCTGCACATACCACTCATACTTCCCATATGCCTCCAGCCTAAGCAGAGGCCTCCAGTCTCTGCCATTGGGTTTTGTGACAGCAGCAGAAGCTACTGGAAGTGGCCTGAGGGAGGGGACACAAATACCACATGTAAGCCAGGAGTCACAAGTTCCGGATCCCAGACCTGTCTTGGTCTAGGGGCATACTGGTTGCTGGTGACACACTGTGTGATGCACAAGCATTTATCAGTATTTTATCTCATTGAGTGTGGGCCATGTGCTGCTCCAGGACAAGAATCATACCTGCCATGAGCTGGACCCCAACTTTTGATGACTTGCCAGAGCATCTGCCCTCCCAGGACAAGGGCACATGCCCAAGACAGATATCACCAGAGCGTCACAGCACCATCACACCCCAAGCATGGCACTAGTTTTTGGTTAATCAGATTGGGAAGTCTGCATTATGGAAACTGTCCAGTTTCTTGATGAGGCCTTGGTGCTCACTAGCGGAAGCCCTGATTCTGTTTACCTAAGCCTGGAAATGCATGAATGGCCAGACCAAAACCTCTATTCTCTGCTACTCAGAAGTATGTGGCACTGGAAGAGGGGAAAGTAGGGGTCACTAGGTGGGCTCCAAGGGTGGGCTCCACTTCAGGAAGAAGTGACCGGAAATTGCCAGGAGGATTGAGGAAACCTCAGCAGAGAGGCGGGGATGGAGCGGTGATTGCTTGGGGTCCCCAAGGCCTGGTCTCTTGCCCAACTTGTGCACTACAGCGTCCTCTGCTTATCAGGGCTTGCACGGACCCAGCTGACTCCATCTGAATGGCGACAGAGGGCTGTGACCGCGGGCACTGAGGTCAATGGCTGGGGGAGTGGGACCCTGGGAAGAGCTCCCACTGGTGCCCAGAGCATGTGGACCCCACCTTTTCACATCAAGCCCAGGAAGAGAACACTGTAGTTTGCTTGGCATCCTGGACAAAAGAGAAAGATGCCAGTGGCCAAAGGAGGCCAGGCCAGGTTTTGACTTTCCTGGGATGATAGAATTGGCCTTTCTGAAACCTTATTTACTGGGACTCCTGACTACCAGGAATCCCATCTCCGATTAAAGACACATCTACCCTCAGCAGCCTGGGCGGCAGCTCACATGCCCACTGATCTGTGTGCTGAAGGCCCTCAGGAGTCACTCCTCTGGGTCCAGGCTGTATAGAAATGGCCCTTATCTTCCTCATCTTAGTGTGACTACTCATCACACCCATAAAGCACTTACCCTACATGATCTACCAGTGACCTGGCCTCATGCTGCATTTGGCCACATGCAGAGAACAAAACTGATTTTAGAATGGCTTTAGATGATCTTGAGAGAGTTCCTGGGGTCCTTTCTCCCCCTTTATTAGCAACACTGGATGCTTATGATTTCCCCAGTGGGGAGGCACCGAGCTAGTACTTAACTTTTTACCTTGTGTGAGTTCTTTACCTCGCAGATGAAGCCTAGAGCCAATAAGCTTGTGCATGTAGCACACGCTTATGCACATGGATGCAAGCAATCATCTACATCTGTGTGCACACTCACATGCATGTGCGCACATACATACCAACTCCTCGATACCTATGACAGAAACTAGCAGCAAAGACCTGGCCACTTAATAGTCACAGTTGTGTGTACTTTGCCCTTACCCCTGAGGAACCTGGATGGTTTACAAATGTGATTTTATAAAAATGCATATGCTGTGCATTTAAAACACAAACAATATTTTAATGTCAGGAGATGGAGAGGAGTCCTTCATTACTAATAAGACAAGATGCACAGCTAACAATGTAATGAGGCAGCCAACAGCAATAACCATGACAACACTGTCATTTACTAGCTCTAGTCACTTGTGGTTCTACTCTACAGGTGAGGAGACTGAGAGCCTTGCCCCATGCACTCCTTTGAATGCAGCCATCCTGTCCCCCTTCCAGAGCCACTCCTGGACAGTTGCCCCTAGGGGCCTGGTTTCAGGATAGCCTTGACTCATCTGGCACTGCAGACATTGACAGTGCATCCCAGGCACCAGCTGGAGGCACCCAAGATCTTCACCTGCAGGATGTCAAGGTGGGGCAGCGAGACCCTGCCTCCTGTGGGAACCGTGGGGTGGCTCTGGAAGAGCACCCTGCTTCTTCCAAATTGAATCATGGCATACTGAGCACTTGCTGTACTGGGTATCCTTCCACATGATGCATCCTGGGCTCCAGCCAGGGCCACAGTGCAGGGAGGTACCTCACCCTGGACCCTCACATATAATCCCAACCATCCCATCACCTCTATACCTGTTCACTTTTGGATTCAGATGTTGCCTGAGGTTTGTCCTTTTGGACAAAGCTTGTTCCTGCTCCTTACCTGCAGATAAGACCCTTTCGGTCTAGGTCCCCAATCTTGGCAGGAGTCAGGGAGCTGCAGATGAGGGAGTACAACCAGACACCCTGTGGTCCAGAATGGTGGAGCCAATAACCTGCACCCCTACCACCACGGTGCAGATCCTTAATAATAGGTGCAGACCTGCCACAATGGGGTACATACAGCCATCCTGCATCCCTCATTCCCTCCTCCCCAGGGCTCTCCACCGTTTCCCTAAACGCCAAGCCCACATCCCAACCCCCTTGCTCACTCACCCCTGGCCGTTTCCATATGAACGGAATCTGGGGTCTCTCGCTGAAGAACAGGGAGGCATTGCAGGCGGGGAAGTCCGTGTCCTCAAACAGAGTGCCAGTGTGCAGACAGTCCTGCCTCAGCTGCTCGAAGCTCTGGCCTGAGGAGTGGGTAATCCGGGCATCTTGGGGGACAGGGTGTGCCTGGGGTCCTGGAGCTGGGTGCAGGTAAGGCATGGCTACTCCCAGGGTCTGGTTGGCAGTGGAGGGAAAGGGGAGGAAGAGGCAAAATGTGTGTGCTGGTCAGCAAGGGTTCTCAGTGGCCCTGGCTGAGTGGCCTCACCTCTACTTGCTTGCTGGGTGCGTCCTTGTTAGACTAAGAGGGGGCCCGCCCTGATGGCAAATAGGAAGAGAGAGCCTTCTGTGCGATCAAGCCTCTGGGGAACTGGGGGCAGCTCTGGCAAATGATCAGAACTGGCAAAGACAGCAACTCTGCTTAATGCACAGAGAGAAACAGGAAGAAGGTTGCAGGAGGGAAAGAAGACAGAGGCAGAAGCGGGTCACAGGAGGGAAATTAGGGCAAGAGACCAAACTGGTCCAGGAAGTGGCTGGAGGAAAAGGTGCAGCATGGTCTATAACCATAGCTATTGAACTAGAGAAAGGCAGAGTTTTGCAGTGGGAAGGTATCCATGGTGGTGGAGAGTGGAAAGGTATCATAGGTGTACAGAGCTGGCAATCCCATTTGTGCTTCTAGCAGGGGTCTTCTAGCTGTGGGCTGCAGGTCTGAGAAGAAGCTGTTCACCTCTCCTGTGGCTGCAGGTACAGATGCCAATGGGCACAAACAAGGGGCTGAGTCCCAGGAAAACTTTCTCTCCACAGCAGATGGGGCTGGCTTTTACGCTGTGCAGATGAGACAGTGAGCTCAGAGCACATGGTGGTTCTCTTCTCCAGACCTCACTTCCACCATATTCCTTTAATCTGAAGTCCACAGCAGGATCTTGCATTGCCAGAGGATGAGCTCAGCCTAGCAGAGCATGCCACCATGTGACGCATGGTCTTCATCATGATCTCAGTAATTTGTGACAGTCACAAATGGTTGTGGAGACAGCCTGGGGTTCATGGGTTCAGATGAGACTGACATGGGTATTACATAACATCACAATTCCCAGCCATCATTCCTTGGTCCAATGTAATTCTTGTATCATTTCCAAGAAAGGCATAGAAAATGGGATTGGAGACATTTGGTACAACTGTGGTACAAAAGTGCCTATACCCCTCAGAATTTGTTGAAATATCAACCCTCAAGATGCAGGTATTAGGAAGTGGAGACTTTGGGGAGTGGTTAGGCCATAAGGGTGGAGCTTCAGGAGTGGAATTTGTGTCCTATAGAAAGCCACAGACAGCTCCTGTGTCCCTTCCACTTTGTGAGGTCATAGCAAGAAGGCGCCATCTATGAATTGAGAAACTGGTCCTTACCAGGTGCAGAGGCTGACGGCACTTTGATCTTGAATTCTTTGTCTCCAAGACTGTGAGCTTTACATTTCTGTTGTTTATAAGCCACCAGTCTATCAGTTTTGTTAGAGCAGTTGGAACAGACTAAGACAAGCTCCTCATTTTACCAGAGACATCCAAGTGAGTTAATCCATAGGGTGATGCTCAGTCTTCGGCCTTGGGTGTCTGGCTCTAGAGAGGTCCCATGTGGAAGACATGGGCTCAGGCTGCCCTGGGCCCCTCTGCCTCCCAGGGCTGCTCACACAGCCCTGGCTCCCTTCAGCTTAAGCCTTTCTTTCTCTTTGAAGGTGGCATCTTCTCTCCTCTAAGCCCCAGTCTCCTCACGCAGCTCAAGGCCCTTCCCCATGTGGCCCAAGGTGACTGTTGAATCTGTCTTTTTATCTTAGAAAAGGAGATTCACTGCTTGAAAGACTTTGTTGTAGAAAGAGGTCCTCCTTCCCCTGAGTCTCTCCCTGCAGACTGACCTCAGCCCAGGTGACAACTATTCCTTCCATCCAGGTGGGCAATGTACACAGGGCTGAGAATGCTGCACTCCCAGGAGTAGCAGAACAGAACGTTAGTCTTTATTGCCTGGGATACAAACATCTAATTCAGCTGTAGGAAGGAAAGTTGTACCAACGCTTGCCACTGTGTGGATAGACCACCAAATGTAGCGTGAACTGCAAGAAGCTTGTCATAAGGGATATGTGCTATCTGCTCCTGCTCATCAGCAACTTCAGTGGGGTGGGGCTTATGGAGTCAGAAAATAAAAAATAGACAGGAATGGCCTAAGGTTGGGTGTTGAAGCAGGGGTAAAGGGGAGGGGTCAAAGGGCTTCTGTTTGAGATGATCCAATGCTCTAGAACTGAGTTGCTGATGGTTGTACAATTTTGAAGAGATCAAAGCTCATCAAGTTGTACATTTTAAATAGGTAAATTGCATAGTATTTACCTACTTGAATTATGATTTAGCAGTGCTCTGAATTTTTTTTAAAAAATAAGTAAGCTCTGTGCTTCTTTTTCCCTACATGTTTTAAAGATTGTAGTGCTAAAATGCTTATTTAGGCTTTAATGACAACAATAACAGTTATTGTTATCATTAGTAATAGCAAATGGTCTGTAAATCCTATGCTTAGCTGTCACCTAATGCTTGACACTGTGCAGAAGACCTCTCTATGTGTGTCATGGTCGTCACTGCCAGTGATGCAGGGTGGCTGGTGTAGGTCAGGCAGGATGGCACGTGAAGAGTTGAAAAAAAACACACTAGAAGCTTATTGACCAGACAGGGAATCATAGGTGCTGGTTGATTGATTGTGTCAATTTGAAAAGTTTAGAAGTTTAACTGAATCTGCTCAGCAATTCTACACCCTGGGGTGTAGAGGACTTGTGCTGGGGTGACTGATTGCCTGGATGGTATAAAGGGGAAATGAGGAAGGACAGACTCATTTCTGTTCCTTAGAGGAGTTCTAGGCTTTGTCTTCAGCTTGAACATCACGTCCTGGTTCCTAGCGCACACTTTTATTCAGCTTCCACGTCAGATCCTTCAGGCTTCTGGCATAGACTTTTGAGCTCTCCATCACAGACTCCTCAGCTTCTGCTGTAGACCCACTGGCCTCCTGATACAGACTGGCACTGTTACTGCAGTGAACTCCAGACTCTGAGCTGAAACCTTCGATCTCCAATGTACAGACAGCCTCTGCACTCTTCCTCATGTAGCTGTGTGGCTATTGTAAGCCAACCTTGTAATTTCTTCTACATTTGTATATCTCGTGTACTCTGTCTAGTAAAACACTGACTGATGCAGGCACTCAGAGCCTAAAGCCACTAATTGAGCTGTACTTTGCTAATTTGATTTCCATCCAAACTGAGCAAGAGAACCCTCAGTTGATTGGTGACAAATTTGTGACTTCCTGCGTCATCTTTTTGGAGCATTGGCACTCTTTTTCAAAGCCCCAGATGAAGGGTGGGTCAGTTGTCTTTTTAAGCAATTAAATCAGAGTTCTGGAAAGAAACAGTTTGAGGAGCATTGAGCTGGTAAACATCCTTATCCACGGAGGATAGTTCCTGGACCCCCAGTTGATGCATGAAACCCTGGACAGTACCGGTCCTGCGCATACTGTCTTCTCCCATGCATGTTGTAAGGTAAAAGGAGTCTGTAGGCAAAACTGACTGAAAAGAATTAAAAGTTCACTAGAGAAATTCCCCTTAGAACAATCTGAAGGACAGGGATAGAGAAAAGAAAAGAAAACAAAACAAAAATAGATAAAGAAAGGCACCAGATGGCCTTGGGACATGTACCAAAAAAGACAGAGAAAGAGCTGACAGGAAGAGTGCAGAGAAAGCCAAATGCACAAAGCCAAGACAGCTGTCCTTCCCCACTTCTGATAGAAGAAGGACTAACGTTAGGGAAAGCTCTTATTCAGTATGCACTTACACCTACACACTAATATATATATCCACTCTAGGGTCATTATTATATTCAATAGATATCTCACACACCCCCTTACTAACTCTAACCTAACCATGAATAAGGCACTCATTTGCACCCTCTGTCTATCACAGAGAAAAAGCCCTGTTGAGGACAAATAGAAGTTATACACAGACCACCAGAAGAAATGATGTAGACAAAGGGGCCTGGTCTAATCCAAATACAGCCCAGGGAACCAATCAGGTTACGACAAGTTCCTGATAAAGAGAAGGGTCCTTGGCACCCAATGAAAGCATCCAGGAACAAAGGTCCATGGGTCTTCTATCTTTCCAGAGCCCCTTGCCCTGATTCCTATCAGCATAGCTGCCTATCTTCTCCTTTTTCCTCTTTTACAATACAGTCTTCTTTCTAAAACTTGGTATCTTTAGTTTGTTACTGGTACTGAGTTTATAATCTGGTACTGCCCTGGTGTCCCCTGGAAGCAACAATACAAATCTATGGTAAAATCTGATATATAAATTAGGCAAAATAAGAGATTAATAATAACTGATAATATAATAGAACAATTATACCAGTGTACTGTAACAGAAGCTATTTAAACGTTGTGAATTATTTCCAGAGTTTTCCATGTAGCACTCTTTGTCATGGTTTACCACGGTGGCCCCCAGGCCTCATGTATTTGTATTGTGCATTTGTGATTGGTTCATTGTCTAGCGCTTGGATTGGTGGTGTCAGTGCTACACCCTCCTAGGGGGTGGAGCCAGGATGTGATGTAATGGCAGGAAGAAGGTGTGTCTCTCTCTTGCCAGTTTCCATCTTGCTGTTTGCAGCTGCCATGAACTGCGGCCCGCCATAACACCCTGCCTTGGAGCCAACTGAGTATGGACTGAAACCTCCAAAAACTGTAAGAAATAAACCTTTCCTTTCCCAACTTTGGGCATCAGGTATTTTGTCTCAGTGATGAGTAAAAAGTAACTAAGACACTCTTCTATGGTTTATATCTAAGTGTCCTCCAGGATCCTAATTTGCTCATAGAGGGGGCTTTTGGAAAGGGCCTGGGTTAGGAGGGTTTCTAGCTGACTTGTTATTGGGTGGTGTCTGGTTGGAAGAGGCAGCTCACTGGAGGCATAACCTGGAAGGGTTTGTCTCTCTTCCTGCCCACTCCTCCTGGACACTCTCTGCTTACTGCTGCCATGCCATCAGTAGTGTTTCCTCTGCCATGCTGTCCTACCTTGGAGCCAGCCAACTATAGACTGAAACCTCGAAAGACTGTGAACTAAAACCAATCTTCTCTCCTTCAAGCTTTTCAGGTGTTGCGTATTTTATATCCCAGCAGTGAGGGAAGTAACTGAGACACACTCTCAGGCTGTGGTTGCCTGATGAAGGTAACTGAAATGGACAAGGAGCATCTACTGTATTCACAAAGATGCAGACAGGAAAAGAACAGTAGCTTCATTGTCCCTCAGCTTGGAGCAGGGTTGCTGGAACCTTCTGGTCTGAGGGGGTAGGAAGGGAGCAGTTCCAGTTTGGGAAGCTAGGGTCTGTACAGGAGGGTGCTGGTCCTGAGGCCACTGGAGGAGGGTGAGTGGGAAGCAGAAGCTGTGAAGCTGAGGTGAAGGAGGCCACAGAGCCCGTGAACTGTCCTTATATCAGCCTCCCATGGGTCACATAAGGCAGAGAGTGTGGCAGGAGGTCTTGAGGGACAACCATATGTGCGACCCATGGCTCACAAGCCTGCAAGTCCTGAAGGTGGAGCTGGTCTGGGGTGCAGGAGGAACAGGAACCCCTCTGTGACTTTACAGACTTGTGCGTCCAACTTTTAAAAAAGACTTTACTCATTTTCACTGTGATTATAAAATTAAAATGCAAAAATACTAAACATGACTTGGAAATCATTTAGTCTGAGAATGTGAGGAGAAGCTATGAGCCTGTGGAGCTAACTAGTGACACCCAGGAGGTCAGCCAGGAGTTGGTTCCCTTGGACTTGGAGAAGGAAGGAGAGAAACAGTGCCCTCCGTTCAGAGTGGAGGGTACCATCTCAAGGAATGAGCATGAAAGAAGACCTTCAGCAGGTCCCAGGCCCGAGCTACGTGGTAGTGCTCCCTCATGGGCAGTGGTGCCCCCAGAGAGCTTGGCACAGCCCGAGGCAGCCAGTGGAGCAGGGACCCATCCAGGACCCTCCTGTCATTATGAGCAGGAGCAGCCAGCTGTGTTTCCTGGCTGTGAATTGGGTTCTTCACTGGAAATCATCTTTCCCTGAACACATCATGTATTTATATATTTATAGTCATCCCTCTACACTCAAGGTTTCCAGCAGTCCTAGATGGAAAATATTTAGAGAAAAAATTTGTAATGATTGTGTTCTCATATTTTTCTTGTCATCATTCCCTGAAGAATACAATGTAATGGCTATTTATGTAGCATTTACTTTGTACTAAGTATCCTAAGAAACCTACAGATGATTTACAGTACGTGGAAAGGGTTGGGGGTGTAGCTAGCTCAGTGATAGAAATCTTTCCCAGCTTGCACAAGGAACTGGATTTAGTCTCCAGCCCCACAAAGCAGACATACAGACAAACAGACAAAAGATAAACATGAAACTGTGAGGGAGACATGTGTGGGTTCTATGCAATACTATGCCATTTTACATAAGACTCTTGAGCATCCTTGGATGTCAAGACTGTTATTGCTAAGTGTACAGATCACTGGCATCTAATATCTTCTTAACATCTTGTAGTTGTCACCACTGTTCATTTCCAGAGCTTTTCCATCTATCCCAACTGAAACTCTGCTCACACACTAACTCTCTGCCCCTACCTCAGCCCCTGGCAGCCCATCCTACCTTCCCTCTCTGTGAACCTGGATATATATCCTACCTCTTTCCCTCAGCATAATGTCCCCAGAGTTCACCCATGTAGCTCGTGTTGGTGTTTCCTTCCTCTTTGGCTGAGTAATCCCGTGTGTGGATATGAGGTTTCCCCCATTTATCCATCGATGCATATTTGGACTAGGTCCCCCTTTTGGCTACTGTTGACTGAACACCAGGATTAAATAAAACTAGTGCTGAGCACACAGACACAAACTCCAGGAACTACAAATGAGAACTCTGTAAAAGAGAAACCAGAGAGACACCAGCCTTACCCTGTGAGTCAGCACCATTTGTGAACTGCCAGGGAAGAGACCAAAAAATCAACAAGAATCAGGCCATCCCTGTGAATTGGTGCCATGTGTGGGCCACTGGGGGGCCAGGTGCCAGCACGTGGGCTGGGAAACAAGAAGAGCCCCCTCCCACACCCCCATAAGCAATCAGTTGATCTGGAGAAACACAGGCTGTGATGATAGCTATTGAAATAAAATACAATTTAGTGCTTGTCGTGTTTCGTGTTTCACTGACTTTGCAGGCCTAAAGCCAGTAGTCTAATCATCTATTCAGAGGATAACAATGTGCAGCGTGGCATCTATAGGGGATCTCCTTCTGAAGGTGGTAGCCATTGTTAATTCCCTATCATTTTGTTTTGAAGTCCTGTATCATTTTCATTGTTTTTTTTGGGGGGGGGTTGGCTTTGTTCTTTATTTTTTATTTTTTATTTTATTATGTCCCATGGCAAGGGCAGCTATTTCAAAGATATCAGGTATATTATGGTAGCCACTTTGGATGTACTATTATCCTGTTTTGAAGTCCTTTATTGCACTCATTGTTTTGTTTTTATTGGTTCTATTCTGTTCTGTTCTATTTGGTTTTTACTATGTCTGAAGGTATGGGCAGCTGTTTTGAAGATAGCGGGAGGCACTATGGTGGCCATTGTTGATTTCCTATTGTTTTGAAGTCATGTCACTTACACTGGTTTGTTTTAATTGGCTTTGTCCTGTTTTATTTTGCTTGGTTTTATTTTCTTTAAAATTAAGATTAACCTACAGAGAGAGAGAGAGAGAGACAGAGAGACAGAGAGAGAGAGAGAGAGAGAGAGAGAGAGAGCAGGAAACAGGCGACCACTAGAGGGAGCTATGGAGACGATCTCGAGCTTCTGTGCAAGGGAGAGCAGACCCAAACTGCTCTCCCGCCCAGCCTCCCATCCTGAAAATGGGTGGTGGCCCCTGAGTGAGCAGAGATGTGGTCTGCAGGTGAAAGGAAGCTCAGGGAGCGGTGTCTCGAGGCCAGGCTGGGTGAAGCCCGGGCTTCCCGGTGCCCTCAAGTGTCTATCTGACCAGCTATGGGAGCTGGTTTGTAAGAAATAGATAATTCTGTGCCTTCTCTCCATCTCAACTTCACTGCCAAGTTCTCTGGAGGAGATCTGGTCCCTTCAAAACTTTCTGTCTTCATACACTAAGCAACGAAGAATTTTGGTGTGACTTAATAGATGGTAGCAAATGAGGCAGCCTCTGGGCTGTGGGTAACTGCAAACAAATGGCTTAATGTAACCCCGTGCTCCCCCTGAGTCTCCCAATGGCAAGAGGGGCATAATTTTGTTTGATGATGGTCACGGAGCACAGTGGTGTGGAGGATGTGGTGTGATTGGTGGTGGGGGTCACTGTTTTGGGGTGTCACAGAGTCCTATCAGGTAAATGTGAGGGGCAAGGAGCCACTGCACAAAGATGCAGGTCACGGGAGAGGCAGTGTCCTACCAGGAGTAGGACTAGCTTCACTCTTGGGGGACAGAAGTGAGGCCAGTGTGGTGCCGCATGAAGGCAGGGAGGAGGCGTGTGACAGCCACACACGGCCAAACTGGGCGTGGCTCAACTATGAGCGGCAGCCCTTGGAGGGTGGCTCTCTGGGAGGGATCAAGGTACCACTGGCACAGAATGCACACTCATGGGAACACCAGGTGAAGGGGCAGGAGAGCTAAGGAGAGCATAGTGGGGTGCCAGGGAGCTGTGGGTGCCAGGCCAAAAGCTGGGGCACTGTGCGGAGCAGAACTGAAATCCTCTCCCAAAGGTAGTGCAGAAAGGAATGCTCTAACTCCTAAGTGGACATGGAACACAATGCACGTCACAGGCATCTGCTGGGCATCTGTGGGGACAGAAAGGAGCCACGTCCACCATGCTGGGCAGGTCGGTGAACTCCAGGATGTCCTCACGGGAACAGTCCAGGGCCTGCCTGGAGAAGGCACAGCAATGCCATTGTCAGGCAGTTCATTCCAGCTCAGCCCCTGTACCAGGTGGCCTCATCCCCAGAAAAATGGACTCCGCGTCATATCAGGAGGCAGTTTTGCCACCTGAGTCTAGTGTGTACTTGACTCCCACGCCAGGAGATAGGGGCAGGAGGGCCTTCTTTTCCAAGAAAGATTCCAGGTCCCTGAGACGGACATTCTTGGTCTTCTAGTTGCAAAGGCCTCTCTAGTCTTTAGAAGGATTTTAAACATTGGAAAGGAGATACTACAATGGCAGCTTTCCAGGGTCAAAGTTCTGGGAAAAGCAGGGTGTGGGAAACTCTGCCCCCATTGTCAACAGGGAGAAATATGACTCTTTTAAAACTAATATTTGTCCTGGCAGCACCATGAGGGGTAGGTACTGCTTGGGGCTGGGGGAGGGTCCTAGTAAGAGGCTGTTAGCCCACGAAGCTGCAGCTGAGTCCTGGGGGGAAGGGGTGGGGAGGCCAAAGGGCAGGGCAGGGGCACTGGGCCAGGCAGTGCCTTGGGCTTAGATTGGCTAGGGGGTGCAGTGACCTTTGCCTTTACAATGCAGTTATCCTGGTTCTGCTTCTGTCCACTGGAAGAAGCCGTCTCCCCACACTTAGAGAAGGAACAGCAATTTACGTGGGCAAGCCAGGCACCAGGCTCTAGCCTGGAACTTCCTCTCACCCTCCCGCTTTTCCTTCCTTGCTTTCCTTCCCTCCTTCCTTCCTTTATTCCTGCTGTCCTTCCTTTATGATTCTTTTTCTTGTGGAAAAATATAGACAATGAAATGTGATATTTTAATAATTGCTAAGTGTATAGTTCAATAACAATAAAGCACATTTGCACCATTGTACAATCAACGTTATTATCCATTTCCAGAACTTTTTTCATCACCACAAACAGAAACTCTGCACCTATTAAACATTAACCCCCATTCTCCTGCCCTCCCAGTTGCTGGTAACTTCTACTAGTTTCTGTCACTATGAGTCTGACTATTCCTGATACATCCTATATGTAGAATTATGCAATATTTTTGCCTTTAAGTTTATTTCACTTACTGCCTTGACCTCAAGGATTTCCTATGACCTAGTGTGTGTCAGAATTGCTCTCCCCTTAAATGCTGGATAATAGCCGTCATGTAGGTATATCACATGCATAGACTGCATGCTATGTTTTGATGGACAGATATTATGGAAAACTATGGCGTTTTCTCAAGAAACTGAAAATGTATCTGCTTGACCCAGTAAGTCCACATCTGGTGTATATCCAAAGGAAATGAAATTGATATGTTGAAAAGACATCTGTACCCTTTTTTTTTCCGGTACCAAGGATCGAACTCATGACCTCACGCTTGCCAGGCATGTTTGGACATCTGTACGCTTATGTTTATGGCAGCATTATTCCCAACAGCCTATATATGGAATTAACCTAGGTGTCCATTGACAGATGAATGGATAGGGAAAATGTATATATACACAATGGAATATTATTCAGACATTAAAAAGAAAAAGGTCTGTCATTTGTAGTGACGTGAGCCTGGAAGACATTGTGTTAAATGACAGAAGGCAAGT